>CM077088.1:171471654-171540641 GCA_039513925.1 Platanthera zijinensis
CCTTCGCAAACCAACGTCGGCTCGCGATTTTTGGACCACCGTAGCACCACCGGCGCCGGACTCCCTTCTTCTTCCTCCTTGCTCTCACCTCTCTCTAAACTTAGAAAGAGAGTATGATTTTAGAAATTAGCCCTCTTTTCCTCCTTTCCCGGCCTTATCAGCCCAGGAATGAACTCCATCGCACAGCTTCTACTTAAAGAAATGAAGGGCCAAGATCCATCTGAAATTCCTTTCTTTTTTGGCCGACACGGCCTGTGACACACGCCGTGTCACAGGCCGTGTACCCTTAGCGGCACACGCGGCAGTCGCACCGACTGAAATATTCAGACACGGGCATCGACCACGCCCGTGTCTAACCTGACAATAATCACGCCGTGTCAGTCATGAGACACGCCGTGTCCTCCTTTACTCTTCGTACTCCCGATCTCCAAAACCGTACACGGGTTGGAACACGCAACTGCACGCCCCTTGTCCAGCCTCACACGCCCGTGTTCCCGGCCGTGTTCACGGCCGTGTCCTGCTCTGACTTGAATAGGCCAATTTCGAAAATTAATTCGAACATGCCTTGGGACACGCCCGTGTCGAAGGCCGTGTCCCAGGCTCGACGATCGTCGACTCTCAAACGTCGACTAGCCTGAACACGCCCTGGGACATGCCCGTGTCCCAGGCCGTGTACACCCGACACGCCCTGGGACACGCCCGTGTCCCAGGCCGTGTCTAACAGCCTCCAACCCAAAATTGTGTACAAACATATTTTGAGACTTTTGGAGTGTTACAATCCTCCCCCTTAATAAAATTTCGTCCCGAAATTTGAAAACAATAGGGAGAAATACCAAAACATTTATATGTTTCTATTACATATACAACGAGTGAACAAGCTACGAAAATAACTCGGGAAACTCGGCTCGCATGGTCTGCTCGCGCTCCCATGTTAGCTCTTCTCGGCCACAATTGTCCCCCAGACTTTGACCATCCCGATCACCTTGTTCCGCAACTGTTTCTCGGCTCGATCCTCTATCCGTATAGGCTTCACTTTGTCGTTAGCCCATACTCAACCGGCACTCGATCACCTTCAACTATATGAGCTGGATCTTTGACTGCTTTGCGTAACACCGAGATGTGAAACACGTCATGCAATCCACTCAATTCCGATGAAAGAGCTAATCGATAGGCAGCTTCCAACTCGCTCCACCACTTCAAACGGACCAAGGTAGCGCGGACTTAGCTTTTTCAACCGCCGGATCCGAGATACGCCTTTGAAGGGCTTAATCTTTAAATAGACCCAGTCACCCACCGCGAACTCCACGTCCGGTGCTTAGCATTGTAATACTTGGCCTGCCGATCTTGGGCTATTAGGAGCCTCTCTCGAATAGAGCGTATGTTGAGGTAGCATCCTCGACTTCCTTTTTGCCTAAAAGTTTAGTCTCGCCAGTTTCTGCCCAAGTTAGCGGTGTACGACACTTGCGACCATACAGCGCTTCAAATGGGGCCATGCCTATACTCGCTTGATAGCTATTATTATAGGCAAACTCCACCATAACAAGATGTTCTTCCCACTTCTTACCGAAGTCCAGGGCGCACATACGGAGCATATCCTCCATCGTTCTGTTGGTTCGTTCAGTTTGGCCATCCGTTTGCGGGTGAAAGGCCGTACTGAATGCTAACTTCGTGCCCCAACATTTGATGAACTAATCTCCAATCCTTTGAAGTAAAACGCCCATCTCGGTCACTTACGATGCTCTGGGAACACCGTGCAATCGAACTATCTGCTCACATATAGCTTTGCCAACGTTTCCACTGAATCGTCCCGCTTGTTTGGTATAAAGTGAGCCACCTTTGTCAACCGGTCTACAATCACCCAGATTGAGTCATGGCCACGCTGAGATCTCGGAATCCGTGCACGAAATCCATAGAAATATCCTCAAATTTCCATTGCGGAACCGGCAACGACTTCAGGAAACCACTCGGCCGTTGACATTCTGCCTTTACCAAAGCACAAGTACGACATTTAGCCACATACGCGGCTATGTCCTTTTTAAACCAGGCCACCAGAACAGTTTCTTCATGTCTTTGTACATTTTTGTGCTCCCAGGGTGAACTGAATACTTTGTAAAGTGCGCTTCATATAGCAGCCCTTCTCGCAATTTACCCGCACTAGGGACGCACAATCGGCCATCTTTTCGTAACAAGCCATCATCCCAGGAGAACTGATCACCAGATCCCTCCTTTGCATAGCGTTGGAGACTTTCATCCAACTCCGTTGCCCGCCGAACCCTGTCAGCAAGGTCATATTGAACTTCCAACCAGTTCATGCTTGCTTCAGTTGAAGAATCTCTTTCCACACAAAATATCTCCAAGGCTTCCAACTCCTGGATTACCGCTCATCATGTATCGCAACCAATTTGGTCGTACTGGAGTCCGACGACTCAAGGCATCAGCGACCACATTTCCCTTTCCGGAACATAATGAATGTCGAATGTAAAATCCCCAAGGAATTCCATCCACCTCCTTTGTCGCATATTCAACTCTTTTTGATCGAGCAGATACTTTAAGCTTTTATGATCGGTATAAATATCTACTTTTACGCCATATAGATAATGCCGCCACAACTTTAGCGCAAAGATCACCGCCGCCAATTCCAAATCATGGACGGGGTAATTACGCTCATGCACTTTCAATTGACGTGAACCATAAGCGATCACCTTGCCAAACTGCAGGAGAACGCAGCCTAAGCCGCTTCCTGACGCATCGCTGTATATTTCAAATCCATCTGTACCACATGGCGACGTCAAAACAGGCGCCGTGGTCAAACGACTTTTCAGCTCCTCAAAAGCTCGTGCGCACTCCGGCGTCCAAACGAACTTCTGATCCTTTCTCGTCAACGTAGTCAGAGGCAAAGCAATCTGGGAGAAGTTCTCCACGAACCTCCTATAGTAGCCCGCCAGTCCAAGGAAACTCCTGACTTCGGCCACTGAAGACAACACTGGCCAATCCCAAATGGCACTTATCTTAGCCGGATCCACCGCTATGCCCTTTCCACTTACCACATGGCCTAGAAAAGCCACCGACGAGAGCCAGAACTCACACTTTGAGAACTTGGCATACAGCTTATTCCTTTGCAAGGTATGCAATACTAATCGCAAATGGTTTGCATGATCTTCCTCCGATTGTGAATATACCAGGATATCATCAATAAACACAATCACAAACAAATCCAGGTATTCGCGGAACGTACGATGCATGAGATCCATGAATACCGAAGCCGCATTACACAAGCCGAACGGCATCACTGTGAACTCATAATGACCATAGCATGTGCCAAACGCTGTCTTGGGAATGTCACCTTCCCTAATCCGCAACTGGTAATACCCGGACTTCAAATCCAACTTCAAATAGACGGTTGAGCCCGCTAGCTGATTGAATAAGTCATCGATCCGAGGAATTGGATACTTGTTTTTCTCCGTCAGTTTGTTTAGTTCACGATAATCAATACATAGCCGCAACCCCCGTCTTTCTTTTTACACAAAGAACAGGCGCGCTCCAAGGTAACATACTTGGGCGTATATAACCCTGCTCCAACAACTCTTGTAATTGAACTTTCAGTTCGGCCATTTCTTTTGGCGCTACCCGATACGGCGAACGGGCCACGGGTTTTGCACCCGGCACCAGCTCGATAGCGAAGTCAATTTCCCTTTGGGGAGGTAACCCCGGAAGGTCCTTTGGAAACACATCCGCATATTCCGACACAATCGGCACTTTACTCACACTGGCCTTTGGCGCCACCGCCTCTATGAGTGTGAAGAACAACTCCGCACCCTTTCGAACTGCCTTAACTACTTGGAGAGCGGATAACACATCCCACTCATCCCTTGCATACAATGAACTTGGTCTCTCGTTCGGTATTTTGCCCAAGTGTGACCTCTTTTGAAGTGCAATCAATACAGGCACGCTGCTCTGAAAGCCAGTCCATACCAAAGATTATATCAAACTCTTTGATCGGCAATACTAGTGTTTCCACCTTGAACTCCGACTTCCTATCTTGACCTCAAGACCGCAAGATCGATCCGCGCACATCAAACATCCGTTAGGCAACAACACCTTTACACTGTCTGTCTTGGTCCGGATAGGCACCCCGACACGCAAGACAAAATCCTCGGACAGAAACGAATGTGAAGCACCTGTGTCAAACAGTGCTCGCGCCGGATACTCTCGTATAAGGACAAACCCTATAACATGACAATTAAAACAAGCACAGCACACCAAAGTAAAACATTAAAACTTAAGCACACCTGTGACGACATCAGCCTGCTTAATGGCCTCCTGTTGTCCAAGGTTGAAGACCCTGGGCTGCGCGTGCGAGGCAGAAGACTCCATCACAGCCTTCCCCCTTCTCCGCATAAGACGCTCCCGTCTTCTTATCACCCTTTGCAGGACAAAATCGGCATTCACGTGCGAAGTGTCCAACCTTCCCGCACGTAAAACAAGCACGAGCTCCATTCCCAGATGTGTCCGTCACAGTCGCAGAAGGAGTTTGTCCAGAAGACTTAGACTTCTTATTCCATTTCCTTCGGTAGCCAAACTTGTCCGGACGCGGCGGCTTAAACTCCGGCTTCACAATCGCCAAGTTTCCCTTTGCTTGCCCCCGTTTCATGTCCGTCTCCAAAGAACGAGCCGTACAGACTAAGGCTTGGAATCCCTGACTCACAGAACTCGAGAGCAAATACCTTAGCTCATCTCGCAGTCCCGCATAAAACCGACTAGTCTTACGCTTTTCTTCGGCGAAGATCGAGCCCGCATATCTTCCTAAACGGGTGAACTCATGCAGGTAGTCATCCACACTTCGATCTCCCTGTGCTAACCGTTGGAACTCCATTTCCATCGATATCCTTTGCTGCATCGGCAGATGTTGTGCTAAGAACAACCGAGAGAATTCTTCCATTGTAATCTCTGCCAATTGCCTGCCGGCCAAATGATGCAGTTCAATCTCATCCCACCACAATCGCGCCTCTCCTTCCAGTAGGAAAGTGGCTAACATGACTTTCTGTTCCTCCTCAACCCTGATAGCTCTCATAATCCTTTTGATTCTTGCAATCCAATCCTCTGCTTGGGGCGGTGTACCCGCCCCATGAAACTGCGGAGGGTTAAAGCTCAAGAATTGCTTCCATTGTTGATCGGCTACCGCGGATCAACTTCGGCTTCTACCGTTCTTGCCGTACCCCAGCTTGCGTTGGCACCACTGCAGGACGTGCCTGCCCCGCTTGCTGAGCATTCATCACAGCAAGTACCGTTTCCGTGATAAGACGGACTGTTTCAGCGGATGGAGGAGTTGTGGGCACCTCGGCTGGTGCGCACTCTCAACAAAACGTTGTGGTTCGGACTGACCCGCAACACTTCTGGTCACCTATATGTGTAAAACACACAGGTTAACGACCAATAAAAACGGCAATCATACAAAGAGAATACACAAGTTCAACAAACAAGTGTATTTGCTTCCTAAGTGGACAATCTTGAGTTCAAATTAAGTGTTATAACGACGGCACTGACACGTGCTCGCCCCCTCTCAAAAGAATTCGTCCGCGAATTCGGAAGAGATCGACCAAGAAGCTGATACCAAATTGTAACACCTCTACCCGTCAAGAAGAATATAATAGAGGGTCCGGCCGGGCCCCACACCATATTCCACAAACAGGCGGAGACGCTACTAAATAATATCATAACCAACGCATCCTAACACAGAGCATTCTAGCGGAAGTTTCACGGTTGAATTATTGAACTCAAGATAAACAACATTGTCCACTAACATAGGAATGTATATATATACATCAAAAGAGTCTGGCCTTAAGGCCTTACAACAGTTTCTCTTAACAAGAGTGTGGTTTCCATACATCGGCACGCAGGCCGGCCACACATGAACAAAAGAACAAAAACAATGCCTTCGAGAGCAGCAACGCAGCTTTGGGCTTCAGCCCGCTAAGTCCCGCTCGGACCAGCTCCTCCAGCACCTGTAAGAACCAATCCACCAAACGGTGGCAAAACAGGGCAACGGTCAGCATTCAGCTGACCAAATTAAACGACCCTGCCCCTGGCACGGGGCAGCGGAATTCCATCCCTGCATAGCATTCATCCAACATGATATATAGCCATTCAAGCAAGACGTGCATGCCCGCACCGTCACACATATCACAAATGTCGGCTCGACGGCCCGACGCTCCGTGCACTCAGGGTACATTCACACCGTTCAGAGGTCCCAGACATAACGGCGCACTATGAGCATTCTAGTCTGATCGGCTCACCGCCGTCGACTCTCGCTATGTGATCCTAACAGGGCCTTAAGCACCCAAGGTTAGACAACCATAACGCGGGTACAGATCCACCTTTCCCGTTGCTCACATCGTCAGACTCACGCCTGGACTGACGCGGGTACAGTTTCACCTTGCCCGTTCCACCATTTCCTAGTTGCAGCCTCACGGCTCAACTTTCCACCAGTAGCACTCACGGCCACAAGAGAGTCCAACTCTCATAATTTCCTAGACTTCCTCCAGTACTTTTATCCATCATGCATACAAGCAATCATCACGGAGCCTTCTCCGATATGCAACCAAGCATCACCAATCCAGACCATGTCCAGATGGGCTTCACACAGCATGCCTAGATCCGTACTCCAATTCCGGACTCTAACAAGGGGGACTTCACATATCTACCCCAAGGGACGCCACAACCCACCGCACACACTCGCGGGGAAGGGTTTTCCCTATGCAATGCTGGAATTAAGGACTTCACATGTCCAAGCAGGAAATTGTTACCCTAGGAGTTCGCTTCGGAGCCATGGAGAGAAATTTGAGACGGATGAAAGCCTTCGCAGCAGCGTTGCCTTCGCAAATCCGAACTCGGCTCGCGATTTGGACCACCGTAGCACCACCGGCAGCCGACTCCACTTCTTCTTCCTCCTTGCTCTCACCTCTCTCTTAAACTTTAGAAAGAGAGTATGATTTTAGAAATGAGCCCTCTTTTCCTCCTTCCCGGCCTTATCAGCCCAGGAATGAACTCCAGCCACAGGATTCTACTTAAAGAAAATGAAGGGCCAAGATCCATCTGAAAATTCCTTCTTTTTTGGCCGACACGGCCTGTGACACGCCCGTGTCACAGGCCGTGTACCCTTAAGCGGCACACGCGGCAGTCGCACCGACTGAAATATTCAAGAACACGGGCATCGACACGCCGTGTCGAACCTGACACGCCCGTGTCAGTCATGAGACACGCCCGTGTCTCCTGTTACTCGGTACTCACCGATCTCCAAAACCAGTACACGGGTCGGAACACGTCAACTGACACGCCCGTGTCCAGCCTCACACGCCCGTGTTCCCGGCCGTGTTCAAGGCCGTGTCCTGCTCTGACTTGAATAGGCCAATTTCGAAAATTAATTCAAACACGCCCTGGGACACGCCCGTGTCGAAGGCCGTGTCCCAGGCTCGACGATCGTCGACTCTCAAACGTCGACTAGCCTGAACACGCCCTGGGACACGCCCGTGTCCCAGGCCGTGTCTAACAGCCTCCAACCCAAAATTGTGTACAAACATATTTTGAGACTTTTGGGGTGTTACAACGTGCCTCTCCACCTTCTAAAAATCGAAATCACTATAAATAGAAGGATGTGTGTGTAAAATGAAATACATTGTTCCTCTCCCTTCTCTGCCCCTTATGACAAATCGATGAAAGCTTGGAATATCTTCAGCAATTCACAGAAGAAATGGCACCAAAAGTTTGGATTCTTATCCGAGGATTCGGAGTTGGTGCAAAATGGTTTCAAGGATACGCTTGAGGAAGTACAGTTTATTCTCCACCTGCATCAGGTGATTGACCTAGAATTTGTTCTGTCCGTGCCCAGTTTGTTGTGGAAGCGAGAGGTACTTGATTTATACTTAAAATCTAAGGTTGACTCATCATCCAGTAAAATAAGAACCTTCATCAGTAGTAAGAAGATTAAGATAACCCCTAAGAGATTGAGCAAGGCTCTACAACTGCCTAAATTCACAGAGCCAGATGACGAAGATTAACTGGATCATACTGATATCAAATCTGCACTGAAGTGGTGTGGACTCTCTAAACACACCATTGGTTCAATTAATAGTAAGGAGTTGAGTCTCAAGGAAAAATTCCTGGCTAATGTCATAGGGAAAACCCTATTGTGCAAGACTGGCTCAAATGACAAAATATCCAAGAGAATGTTCTAACTAATGGCAAAGATAATACTATCTAAGAAGTCTTATTGGGGAAAGATACTATTTCAAAAGATAGTTTACTGTATAGTAGAGCCAAACATGGGAAGGATTCTTTCTCTGTTTCTGCAAAAGAGTGTTCCAGGGATCCTTAATATAAGGCTAGGAACAAAAATCCATCACATGAGTAGGATGGATTGAAAATGCTTGATAGATGGTACAAAATTCTATTACCACGTGCTCATATTGTTGCCTAGAAGAAGAAGAAAGAATTTCTAGTTTCGGAGGAAAGTACTGACAATAGCTCAACAGAATAGGCTGAGGAAGAGCCTCATGATCCTCAACTCTCTAGGTCTACTTGAGAGACAAGGAAGGACATGAGTGCTCGGGTGTTTATATCATCTGAACCTGCGCCAAGGACTCAGGTGAGCAGGACTCAGTCTGAAGAGGCTCCAACTAATGATATGGAGAGATGCCTTTAGCTGAAATTACTGAGAGGGTTGCTGAGGAGATAGTCTCCAAGATTTCTATAGAGATTGAGGGGGAGACTGTCAAAACTCCATCTCCTATTAAATAAGAAACTACTTCCATACACCAAGATCAACAAGGAAGATATAGTCCTCAAAGTTAGGGGGAGCAACTCCTTGAGAAAGTGATGGAAGATACTCTTGCTGAGGGGAGCAACTACAGAATGTGTAAGAGAATACATGGAATCCTCTTGATACTGATAAACCTGTTGTGTTTATGGAGAAAGATATTGAATTCAACATAGTAGTAGATCTGGATGTGTAAGATCCCACCTCCCGAACACAAAACACGGCTCGAGGGAGTCTTATGCCCAGAACAGCTGCCTTGCGGTAGCACTAGCACTCGGGCTAGCCTGTACTACAAGACGCCTATTCTATCGAAATTTATCAATATCAATCATGCCAACCCAACCAGAATAAAACAGAAGTCAAATCCACACAAAGCATATAATAGTCCAAAAGTACATTAAATAAGAAGCTACAACAAGCTTCTACATTATCAGAGTACGAGTTAAAACTTGCCCAAAAGAGGCTACAACAGAAGTCTCTCAAAGACTCACATCAGTCACCGACGGTAACGACGGTACCGTCCCCTCAGGCCTTGTCGTCCTGGCCTGGCTATCCTTCTACAAACCTATTACTTCTCCATCTGCGGGGTTTCCTCCAAAAAAGGAAGACGTATCAACTGTTAGTCATAAAGACTAAGTGGCTATAACATCCACTCCCTCGGCGACTCCTCAGCATCGGGCGGAGAAAGAAACAGGGACAATATATGTATATAAGAAATAGTACAAACAGGTGGAATGAAGTGATCCGTAAAAAATGTATATATATAGCAGCATAGTAAATGAGCAAACACATTGCCCTAACAGTTTTAACATTTATGGCAGAGAGTAATAGTATAAAGCTACAAAAGAAAGTAACTCAACTTATATGAATGCCCATACAGACATATAAGTTAAGGTTTGGCTCAATAGTAAAGTAACTCATCGTATAAGAGTACCCATACAAACTTATATGATGAGGATCTTGTGTATGTGATGTAATCTAATGGCATGAATGTTATGCAATGACTCACCCATGATTACGCACAAGCAATTGTTGTGTCGACACAGACTCTTAGTTCCCATTTTTCAAGTAGGTAGCTAACCTCTCAGGCGTCATTTGTCGTGGCCAGATGGTGACAGTAGAGTAGGAATCTCCATTACTAGCTGGTATCCACACTACCTGCCTAGGCCTTCGTACGCCTCAACGCTAAGAACACAACAGCGGAGCTCACACGCGTACTACGACTCAGTGGGATTCTCGGGTAGATGTGCACCAAGAACCAAGAACCAAACTGGCCTAAGATGTGACCCGAAAGGAGACTCCGAAAAAGCACGAGGACCATGCCCAACTATTCACCTGGCACGGAAGGAGCCCCGGGAATGAGCATCGAGGACAAAGCCCAACCGCCCAAGGTCTAACCGTCAACTCCCGTCGGTGTTATGACTTGTGAGCCCATAGACCTGCCACACTATCCTTAACCCAGGAGTACGACACCACGTGTCGACTCACATCGCATGCCAATTTCACATTTTGAGCTCAACAGCTCACATGGGCTCCGCACTGAGTCCCTTATCAACACCATCGATCTAGTGCGGAAAACACTAACGCACCATCAACCCTTCCACATATTCATGCACTAACATAATTCAATCCTCTTCCACCCAATATTCATCACCTTGCTAGTATTTAGCTCATCTTACTGATTCACTTATCTAGTTTGTTTATACAATACAACCCGCCTACCCACTAGTTCACCTAAGGGTCTATCAACCAAACCATCTCAAACTAGTACGTTTTAGTTCGTCATTTGATTACAAAGGATCAATCCAACTACTCACAACAAACTTCACACTAACTATCCACATCTCTTTAATAGTTCTAAATAAGGTTTACATAACCAAAAGAACCAAGCATGCAGGAATAGTATAAAGTACAATACTTCAATCGGGGATTCCTGATTATACAGAAATCCAGCAAAAACGTTTAATCCCTCGTTGGAAAGGTATTTTTGAGGGCTATGACTTTCGTGTTTAATCAGAATCCCAGATTTGGTCGTATCATAATTGAAAACGGCTTCTAAGACTGCTACGCTTAGATTACAGTTTCTGCACGTTTACATTATCAGCCATCAATTTCGATCAGGATTTATCGTGGCTTCAGACCTCTCCTGAAGACATGCAACCACTCATTGGAAAGGTATTTCAATGGGCTATGACTTTTATATTTAGTCAAAAGCCTAGATCTGGCCTTTTAATATCTGAAAATGGCCACGAAGATCGATGCGCGCAGAAAGTAGATTTCTGTGCGCATCTTAAGGCGGAACGAGCGACATCGATCTGTCTTCCTCCTATAACCGATTTCTGTGCGCATCTTAAGGCAGAAAGTAGATTTATCGTGGCTACTCTTGAAACTAAAGAATTTCAAGTTGTATCAGAGGGAGGTTGCTCAAAAAGGACTTAATAGTCTGAGTTTATCTCCAAGGGTAGCTAAGAATATCCTTATGGGTTAAGGAGACAACCATAAGGAGTTGGCTCCATGAAGCTTCCAATTTGTAAGAAGGAGAACTTTGGCATTTGGAAGGAAATGGTCAGATTATTTATGGAGGCATCTGACCCAGGATTTTTATTATAGTTCAAGAGGGACCTTTCATCCCCATGAAGGTCTCAGCTCTAGATTTAATTGTCCAAACACCTAAGAAATATTCTAAGATGACCAAGGATGAGGTCATACTAGAAACTATGGACAAGAGGGCACAAAACATCATTGTGAGTGTCATTGATGATTCAATTTTCCAAGAACTTTATCCACTGCAAGACTTTCAAGAAAATGTGGGGCACTTTAGTTGTCTATATGGAAGGCACTGAAAAAGTCAGGGATGACAGGAAATTCCTACTTAATCAAGAATATGAAGCCTTCAGGCAGATCAAGAAGAATAACATAGTTGAATGCTATGAAAAATTCTTTAGAGTGGTGAAAGAGTTGAGGACCTATGGAAGGGTCTTCAGCAACTATGAACTGAATGAAAAGATCCTCAGATCTCTAACTTGAGAGTGGGATACCAAGATATGTGCCATCAGAGAGGTGGCCCAGCTTGCTGAAACTCCTCCACAAACTTTGTTTGGGAATGATACTCTCCTATGAGATGCAGCTATCTGCCAGAAAGGAGGAGGAGACCACCAGCAGACATCAAGCCAAGGAGAAGATAGTAGTCTTCAAGGCTGATTGCTTTAAGAAGAGAAAGGAGAGGATGCCTCTCCTAAAGAAAGCCTTCTGATTCAAACAGTTTTGAGTCAAGTTAATCTGATAGCAACATGTCAGATGGTGAGTTTGCTGCCTTCTCTAGGCAGTTCAAGAGGATGATGAAGAGAAGTCTGTGGAAGAACAGATCTTCCTCCTTTTCTCATCACAAGGACCACAACAAGTTGAAGATGAAGTTATCCAAAGGAGATAGGTCTAACATCCCTCAGACAACTAGACCCTAGAGATAGTTTTCTCATGACTAGGTCATGACAAAACCCTAGGGAGCCCAAGAAGGCCATGTGAACCTAGGAATATGGGTGAGACCACTATGGTCTGCACATAGTAGATTTCTGAACATTAGCTTAAAATAATCATGGGACTTCACCATGACTCCAAGACCCACCCATACCTCCATAACCCTAGTGAGGAGTCAATGGGTCACTAAGGACCCAGGGAGGGCAGTCAAAGGAGCTAAGTTGACCAAAGTCAACTCTAACCCTAATTGGGTCAAATTGACCTACACAAGGGCCAAATTGCAGTCCCTTAGCCAAGTGGACCGCACACATACCCTCATAGATCTAGTGAGAGGCCAAAGGGTCACCAAGGACCCATTGGGACCAATCAAAAAGGTTAGGTTGACCAAAGTCAACTCTTGACCTAAAATGGTCAAAATGCCCTAGTTAAGGGTCAAGTGACCTCCAAGGGCCAATCCAACCCCACCTTGACCCTAGGGGAGGCCAATGGGTCACCAAGGACCCATTAAGGAAACTTAAAGGACCAAATTGACCTAAGTGGGCCCTAGTCCAAGTTTGGGTCAAACTAGCCCAAATGGGCTAACTCAAGCTCAAGTCCATTTTGATTGGGCTAACCTTGTTTTGATGGGTGAGATGGACTTGTGGGCTGCCATGGGTTAGGTAGGAGCCAAAAATTTAGCTTGGGGTGTAGGAGAGAGAGAGAGGCAACCATGGAGGAGAGAGAAAGAGAAGGAAGAAAAGGGAGGAGGACTTTGGGCTCATCCTCCACCTCCCCAACCCCCTCCATTCATTGCTTTAGGACAAGGAAGGCAGCCCCAATTCAACCAGCCAATCCTTGAATGGTTGGAGCAATGCATTCCCCCTACCTGTTGATGCACGAAAGCGACGGGGAAGACGAGCACCACCAGCTAACCGTTCGAGCACTGGGGGAAGAAATGGGGAAAAGACTGTCGGCTAGTCGGTTACTGACGGCTAGGAATGGCGGATAAAACCGGGCAGAGAAAGGAGAGAAAGGGCCGCTACCAGCGGCAACACCAGAGTTCGCCCGCCGCGGCCTGAATGCCTCTCCTGCGGCGGGGCTTTCCTTTTATAAGAAAATAAGCGGTTACACTTGGCGAAGAAGAAAGAAAGGAGGAGGCCGGCCGGACAATAGATCGCAAAGGACTAGAATCGAGGGCGCAGCTCTTAACTAGCGAGCTCTTGGACTCGAGTCAGCGTGCTTTGGGGTGTACTCCCGCCCCCTATTTATAGGTGGGGGGCCTGCCCAAACGGGCAGGGCTAAAATTACCAGCTGCCCGGGGTACAAGAGAATCGGGCAGCGGCGATGGGAATCGAGAGGAAGAAGAAAAACAAGAGACAGGCCCGCGGCGGACTGGCGATCTTCTTCTGCCGAGTTGCAGGACTCGGCCACTGGGCGGGCTGGTCTGGACCTCTTCTGACGAGGACCTGGGACATAGGTCGCGCCCCTTGGGCTAGGATAGGCCGACCCCTAGATGACGGCTGGACTGGAGCTGGAGGCTGTCCGATGCAGAGGCCGCCCGGCTTGTCTGACGATAAGCCGGCTAGCTGATAACGGCGGCTAGAATGCACAAGCCGCCCGGACTTGAAAACTTGGAGAACTAGTCGCGGATTCCGGGTTAACACTACCAACCATAGCCGCCAAGCTTGACCTTGGCCAATAATGGCATGGAGGATTTCAGCCACCTAACCCCCCCCCCCCATCTCTCCATCTTAAAAGCTTCCCTAGACTCAAAGGACGATTTCCCACAACTTTCCTTAAGGAGCCAAGCAGTTCTACTGTACAGTTGTAGAAGGCCGACCACCACCAGCCACCACCATGCCAATCCGGCGATCAGCATGGCTACAGCCGCCCCCACAGGTCCTCCTCTACTCCTTAACCCATGGGCAGATCTTAGAAATCATTAGGGCCAAGGTTCGGGCTCAATTGAGCCCGATCCAAGTTTCAAAATTCATGCTTTTTCCGAAAAATTTCACCTCTCGGGTTCGCCGAAACAGTGCTCCCCAGCGACCGTGCCGCCGCCTGGAGATAGCCACAACCACCACAATGGTGTTAGCGGCGGTGGCCGACCGGGAAGGTGGCCGGATCGCCGGCGGCAGTAGCTGGAAGATAGCCCAGGCGGGATGAATCCGGGCCATCGGCTGGAGGTAGAAGACGATGGAAGCCGTTCAAAGGCGCGCCAAGATTCGTGCCGCATGATTAGAAACTATATATTATTAAAATTCTAATTTATTTCATTTCTGTCACAGTTTTTATATTTAATGGTTTTAAATTTTAAAAATACCTAGAGGCATGTTCATGAAAAATGGTAAACATATAAAATGTAGCCCTGGGGGTCTAATTTCATACAAAATTGGTTTGAACCAATTTGGGTGCTTGGTTTGACCAGGGCTCTCCTTTTGGTGGGATCTATACAAATAGCTAGCCAGACATTAAACTAAGTGCCCACACCTCATCAGTAGTCAAAATGAATTGAAATTTTGGAAGGGAGTCACCCTAACCAATATCTAGACCCTGCCCAAAAATGGAAATTTTTGTGGATAATGTTTCTATAGTTTTTGTAATTAATTTAATTTTTCTAGGGTAAATTAATTTATGGGTTAAATGAATTCCAAATCCATCCAAATTTTTGTGGGTGGTACATGAGGTTAATTGTAAGCTATGGTTAAAATTTCATTAATTTTGGAGGTGATTTGAATGGAAATCTTGCAAACCCTAGCCTTGCCTTAAAAAGGGCTTTTTGGTCCAAAAATGTATTTTTTGGCTTAGAATGTCCAATTCACCTCAACAGAGGTTCAAATTTTTGACACGGACTTGGCATGACTTTTGCACCTTTCAATGAAAAATTGGGAGTATTGGAATTGATTTGGCCCAAGATCCTAGGTCAAACCCTAAGGAAGGACTTTTATACCTTGTGAAGGGCATGTGTCCAAGACACCTTGTATGACCATGAAATTTTGTAGGGAGGGTACTAGGGTAAGTAAAACCCTCTGGTGAAAAACTTAAGGGATTTTTGAAAGTTTAGGAACCACAAAACCCTAACCCTAGTTTAGGGCACAAATATAGTAGGGTTGGAATAGGCTTGTTAAACTCTTTAAACCAAGATGAAATGTTGGTAGAATGGTCATAAGGATATTATGAATCTCTGGTAATTTAATTAGAATTTTTGGGACAAGAATTGTAGTACTCCTTTTGTAATACAAGGGGATTCCCTAATTAATAAATTGATCATATTGGTCTCTCTACCCCTTGGAAGGTCATGAAAGTTTGGCAGAGAAAGTTTTATGTATTTATAGACATATATAAATTTTATGAGAATTCTTGAATACATATTTGAGGTACTTACTTCACAAGCTTGGTAAATGAGGAAATTGTTCAATAATTTATTTAAGGCTCTTTACTGATATATAAATTATGAAAATTGACTCAAATCATTTATATGCCATTAAAATCATACTTGAATTTTCTCTCAATTTTTCGGAAGTAATATAGCCTTACATATCTCTTTAAATGAATTATTAAGGAATAAATTGAAATAAGAAATGGGGGACAAAACCTTACTGAAAATTTTTGATATTTTGGAGGGTAGGTTGAATACTTATTTTGAATATCATATAAAATCAATGGAATGATATCTTGTCTGAAATTGGTACATCATGTTCATTATTGGAATTTTTAGTCACTACAATAATTAAGTAAATTATTAAATAAATAGGAAAATTGTGGATCTCTGGATTTAGGACTTAAAGTTCATAATGGACCTCCAATAATTATTATAAAAGTACTGGATGATTATTTGATGTACTTCCCATTTTACATGGCATTTAACCTTAGTGGTCTGCATATAGTAAATCTGCAGAAAATATGTGGAGTATAAAGTTGGGCACATGTGTCGGGATTAGTGGATGTTGGTTTGGATAATTTAGAATGAGTTCATCACTCGAGTTAGGATAAGCAAGGGTTGGGTTTTGGCTAAATGTTAGATGGTGCTCGGGATCGACGAAAGATCGTCTGACCCGTAGGAGGATTTGTCAAAATACTAGGGTTAGTCCGAGGAGCTTTGGCTCGGTTATTGATTATGATGGAAGGGATAGTCCGGGGAGTTTTGGCTCGATTATTGACGGACGGGATAGTCCGGGGAGCTTTGGCTCGGTTGTTGATTATGACGGACGGGATAGTCCGGGGAGCTTTGGCTCGGTTGTTGACGAACGGGATAGTCCGGGGAGCTTTGGCTCGGTTATTGGTTGGACTCATAACTATTGCATGTGAATAAAAGGTATAAGGTGGTGGGTCTTCGGTATTGGAGGGTCGATGCACCGACGCTAAATACGTCGACTCGGCAAGTGTGGTTAGCACTTCGCCAACAGAAGTCCGGTGCGCCAGCCGGCAAGAGTACGCAGGAGTCCGCTTTGTGCACCAACCGTTGAGGCATACGATAGGTCTGACCAGTAGTGCTTTACTTGTTTAGAGGTGGGCGAGGCCCAACCCACCGCTTTCGTCTGCCACTACGGAGGTATCCAGGGAGGTAACGGCTCTGAAAGGGGGAACTAAAGGTTTGTGTACACAGAGTCGAGTGGGTGAGTTGCACTTGCATGTCCACGTCATTGCATAATTGTATTTCATAGCATAACCATTTCATATAACCTGATACCTAATGTATAAGTGGTATGGGACGCTCTATACATTAGGCCCTGCAAAACGACCCCTTGGCTTATAAGTTCGCGCGAGCGTACTTATAAGTCAAGGTTCTCATTCTGTACTATATATTTAAGTCTGCTAGTAAAACCGACACCCTATCGTATAAATCGGTATGGGACTTTTTATACGATAGGAGTCCTGCAAGAGATCCCTTAGCTTATGTGAAATCACATAAGTTAAGGTTACTTTCTTATTCAAATTTTTTATCATTATTACCATCTTTTATACCTTAGAACTGCTAGTTTTGTTTCCGCTGCCATCTGCTATTTGATATTCTCCACTTTCATGTCCTTCCCTTTCCTTCTCCCCGCTCGGTGCTTAGGAGCCATGGGGGAAGGGGCGGGGGATGATAGGACTTAGTCTTTTAGACTAACGGTTTTCGAACGACATCATTTTAGGGTACCACGGATCCCAGCATGGAGGAGCAGCCCCGGAGGTCGGCACGCTTAGAGATCGGACAGTCTAGTACCGGAGTCCAAACAGTAGGGACTGTGAGTCCCGACCACTAGTAGTTATATTAGTTGGCTTCCGCGATGAGCGACTTGTAGTGAGGACATGATGTACCGGGCATAAGCCCATGATTTCTGTTATATGTTCTATCTGTGGAGACTCCCTTCGTGGAGATTATTTTTCTATTCATGTGTGGCTTATGTGGACTTGCTTATTTATTTGCTACAGTTGTGATCGATTTGGCCGGCAGGATCGGCGTTTTGTAGTGACGACCTTCCCGGGTGCGAAGGTGTCACCGCAAGGCGGCGGTTCTGGGCCTAAGACCCCGGTGTTTTAAAAGAAAAAAAATGGGAGTCTTACAAGTGGTATCAGAGGAAAATATATCGATCGAAAGGTAGCAGTCCACAAACCCCGGGCCACCCCCGCACGAGTTTAGTTTGTGGACAAACTAAGCAGCGGAAGCAGTGGTGGGCCTATATGGGGGATCACATGAAATTGTCCACTTTTAGATATGTGCGATTACTTATAATTGACTTCTATTACGTAGCCCCCAGCATAGCCAACACCACAAGGTGGAGTCCAGCAGACTCCGAATGTTGCACCACCTCCCCCGGTCCCCACTCCATTCCTACACTCGGAGATGGGACAAACCCTAACAGCTATTCTGGAAGCTTTCAGGGCCCAACAGGTTCTAGCCCCGCAGCCAAAACCGGGGGCCAATTGGCTGAGCATCTTCCGAGGACTCTCTCCTCCATCTTACTTAGGGACAAAATCGGCTGTTCGGACAGAGGAATGGCTAGACATTATGTACAAAATGTTGACCGGGATACGGTCCCCTAGGAGGAGAGGGTTCCATTGGTGGTCTCTTGTTTAGAGTCCCATGCCAAGAGGTGGTGGAAGACGCTGCTGGACACGACGTTTGCCGATAGGGAGGTTGCGGAAATTACCTAGGAAGAGTTCAGGGCCGCGCTGCTGGAGCATTTTGTTCCGCAGTCGGCCAGGGATAAGTTGGAGGAGCGGTTCTTACAGCTGAAGCAGGGCACCCGGACGGTGGTGGAGTACCATCGGGAGTTCGACCATTTGGCTCGATATGTAGATTCTTACCAGCTGGACGAAGCGGGGTACATCAAGAGGTTCTATAAGGGCCCGCGGGAGGATTGAGGGAGGCTTTGTTGTTTGTATCCGACAGGCCCATCTCCCGGATTTTGGAGATGGCAAAGAGGATTGAGGCTGATTGGCACACCACTCGAGGTCGAAAGAGGCCGACGGAGGACCAGGGCCGGGGAGCCCGGAATGATCAGCGGCGGGCCGCATCACAGATGGGAGAGAGGGAAGAAGGACAGAGGGCCAACTTCACCAGGAGGTGAGACGAGAGCCGAGGGAGCTGGTGGTAATGGCTCCTCAGCCTCTTCAGATGAGGGAGGCACCAAGACCCGGGGGTATGACATTTCCCCCACCGGAGTGCTACAACTGCCATCAGATAGGACACATTCGGAGAAACTGCCCCATGAGGGGAGCACCTCTACCAGCACCACAGGCTGCCCCGCATGCCCAATAGTTTGGAGGACGAGGACGTGGTCGAGGACGTGGTTTCCAGGGTGCAGATCGCAGGCAGGAGAGGGAGCAAATTTATGCACTGGATCTGGCTCAACCCCGGAACCCGGAGCAAGTAATCACTGGTACGTCAGAAAATTTTAAGTTATTTTCTCATGAAATTTAAATTTATATAGAAGTGATAATCTAGGAAAGAAAACCATAGATAGATTCTAATACATTTAACTTTCCCCGCCCCCCCCCCCCAGGAATAGTTTTCATCAGCGGCAAACCTGCTTATACGCTGTTTGTTACGGGTGCTTCACACACATTTGTATCGGAAGCCTTCGTAGAAGGGTTGGAAGGCATGGAATGATTCACGGGTTTGATGATGAGGATACGATTACCCGACGGATCGGAGCTGCTCACCTCGGCCCACTGCAACATGGAGGCGGAAATCGGCGGAAAGATATTTGAAGCTCCAGCGACAATCATGAAGATGCCAGTCTTTGATTTAATCCTAGGAATGACATGGTTGAACTAGAATCATGCTTAGATTGACTACATGTCCAAGAAAGTTACCGTGAGACATGGGAATTCCTACCTCGTCATCAAAGGTACTAGATCTATTCCCCCTCTCATGCTGTCATCTGTACAGGCCGTCAAGGCCCACTTACAAGGGGAAGAAGTATATGAGGTAGTATTTGAAATGACTGAGGCTAGGGGCTCCACCTCGGATATTCCGGTGGTACGAGATTTTTCCGACGTATTTCTAGAGAAACTGCCTGGGCTACCCCCGTACCGGGAGCAGGATTTCCGGATACAGCTAGTGTCGGGGGCTAAGCCGGCAGCTTGAGCCCCTTACCGGATGGCCCCAAAAGAGCAGGAACTGGTGGAAGCCGGATTTTTCTGACCGAGCTCTTCGTCATGGGGAGCCCCGGTCTTGTTCGTTAAAAAGAAGGATAGGACTCTGAGATTGTGCATCGACTACCGAGCACTAAACCGGTTGATAGCCCGAAATACATATCCTCTGCCAAGGATAGATGAGCTATTTGACCAGCTAGAAGGCGCGCATTTCTTTTCCAAATTGGATTTAAGATCGGTTTACTACCAGCTACAGATCCAGGAGGAGGACATTCCAAAGACTTCTTTCAGTAGCAGATATGGCCTATATGAGTTTACCGTGATGCCCTTCAGGCTCACAAATGCTCCATCGGCATTCATGAGCCTCATGAATCAGGTGTTTTAGGCATATTTGGACGTGTTCATCATCGTGTTTATCGATGATATCCTCATTTACTCAAGGACAAGGAGGAGCATACACGGCATCTAATGCTGACCCTGGAGAGACTACGGGAGCACAAGCTTAATGCGAAGATCAGCAAATGCCAGTTTTGGTTGAAGGAGGTCGCTTTACTAGGCCATATCATCAGTGGTGCTGGGTTAGCAGTGGACCCGGCCAAGATTCAAGCAGTTCGGGATTGGCCACAGTTGAAGACGGCCACAGATGTGCGGAGTTTCCTAGGACTCGCCGGTTACTACCGAAAGTTCGTAGAGGGATTCTCTCGTATCGCCCTTCCACTCACATCTTTGACAAGGAAAGAGGTGCCCTTTATCTGGACCCCAAAGTGTGAGGTGGCTTTTTAAGAGCTAAAGGGACGACTCACTTCAGCTCCTATACTTGCCCTTCCTTCAGGGAAAGAAGGATTCCAGGTCTACACCGACGCTTTCTACCAGGGCATGGGTGCAGTGCTGATGCAGAATGGCCATGTGATAGCTTATGCTTCTCGGCAGCTGAAGAAGCAGGAGCAGAACTACCCAGTCCATGACTTAGAAATGGGAGCTATCATTTTTGCACTGAAAGTCTGGCGGCACTATCTGTACGTGTCCACTGCGACATATACTCTGACAATAAAAATTTGAGGTATGTGGACACGCAAAACGAGCTGAACATCAAACAGAGACGATGGGTGGAGTTTTTAGCAGACTACCAGTACGAGATGCACTATCACCGGGAAAGGCGAATGTGGTAGAAAATGCACTGAGCCGAAAGACCGCAAACCCCGGAGTAGGAACACAGTTGATGGCCTTGGAGTTGGTTCAGATGTTAGATAAGTTGCAAATATCCCTTGTGTCCGAGGATCACCCTGAGTTGTATCGGGAGTATCTATCGTCATTAATTACCACAGATGACATTCAAGAACGGGTCAAGGATGGACAGAGGCAGGATACCCAGCTAGAGCCGATATTCCGGGCCTTAGAAGCAAGCACGGCGGGAGACTACTCACTGAGGGATGACTTAGTGTTCTTCAGAGGACGGGTTTACATACCGGAGGGAGGCCAGGTCTGGGAGGACATCATGATGGAGGCTCATTGCAGTCGATATTCGGTACACCCGGGGATTACGAAGATGACTGCAGATCTGAAGAAGACTATGTTCTGGCCCGGCATGAAGAAGGATATCACCTACTTCGTGACCCATTGCGAGGCATGCCAGTTGGTGAAATCGGAGTGCAGAAACCCCACAGGATTATTGCAGCCACTCCTAGTACCAGAGTGGAAGTTCGATGATATCGCCATGGACTTTATACATGGACTCCCTCGATCAAGGACAGGGAATGATTCAATCTGGGTGATCGTCGACCGGCTGACAAAGATAGCCAGGTTTATTTCAATCAGGAAGGATGACTCGGTGGGTGTGTTAGTCCGAAAGTTTGTGGAGCAGTTCGTCCGTTATCACGGTGTGCCCAAGTCGATTATATCGGATCGGGATGGACGATTTACGTCCAGGGAGTGGAGGTCAGTGCAAACTTACTTGGGCACTCGACTAACATTCAGTACGACTTTCCATCCCCAGACGGATGGACAGACGGAACACACCGACCGGACTCTGGAGGATTTTCTATGACTCTGCATATTGGATCGCGGTGAAGCTTGGGAGAAGTTGTTGCTACTGATCGGGTTCTCGTATAATAACAGTTACCAGTCCAGTATAAGGATGGCTCCTTATGAGGCATTGTACGGACGGAGGTGCAGGACTCCGTTATCATGGATACAGGACGAGGACCCTAAGGTGTTGGATTCGGAGTTTGTCGAGGACACCGAGGCTCAGGTGAGATTGATACGAGACAGGATGCAAGAAGCACAGAGCCGACAGGCTAAGTATTACAACGCTCGGCACCGTCAGGTGGAATTCCAGGTGGGAGACCAGGTGCTCTTGAAGATCCGACCAATGCATGGAGTTACTCGGGTACGCAGACAGAGGAAGAAGCTCAGCCCAAGATATATGGGGCCTTATAGGATCCAGGAGCGAATCGGTCCCTTGGCATACAGGCTGGAGCTGCCACCAGAGCTGGCAAGTCTGCACGACGTATTCCATATATCCTCTCTTAGAAGAGCTCTACTACGCCCATAGCAGCAAGTTACAACCACGGATGGGCCGATAACATCTGATCGGTCAGTTCAACTAGAACCGGTCCGGATTGACGACAAGGGAGTACGAGTCTTACGCCACAAGAAGGTTCCATTAGTCAAGGTCCTGTGGAGGATTCACGGAAGAGAGGAGCACACATGGGAGCCCCAAGACTTGATGCGACAAAGATACCTGAAACTCTTTGGTCAGGTATTACTCACAACCTCTCGGGATGTTACAATTTACTTTCCATATTCGAAACCCGTAGGCCTAACTAGAATTTTGAGAACGAAATTTTTTGTTTATATATTGGGATTTGTAACATCCCTCAGACAACTAGACCCCTAGAGATAGTTTTGTCATGACTAGGTCATGACAAAACCCTCGGGAGCCCAAGAAGGCCAAGTGAACCTAGGAATATGGGTGAGACCACTATGGTCTGCACATAGTAGATTTCTGAACATTAGCTTAAAATAATCATGGGACTTCACCATGACTCCAAGACCCCACCCATACCTCCATAACCCTAGTGAGGAGTCAATGGGTCACTAAGGACCCAGGGAGGGCAGTCAAAGGAGCTAAGTTGACCAAAGTCAACTCTAACCCCTAATTGGGTCAAATTGACCTACACAAGGGCCAAATTGCAGTCCCTTAGCCAAGTGGACCCAAACATACCCTCATAGACCTAGTGAGAGGCCAAAGGGTCACCAAGGACCCATTGGGACCAATCAAAATGGCTAGGTTGACCAAAGTCAACTCTGGACCTAAAATGGTAAAAATGCCCTAGTTAAGGGTCAAGTGACCTCCAAGGGCCAATCCAACCCCACCTTGACCCTAGGGGAGGCCAATGGGTCACTAAGGACCCATTAAGGAAACTTCAAGAACCAAATTGACCTAAGTGGGCCCTGGTCCAAGTTTGGGTCAAACGAGCCCAAATGGGCTAACTCATGCTCAAGTCCATTTTGATTGGGCTAACCTTGTTTTGATGTGTGAGATGGATTTGTGGGCTGCCATGTGTTAGGTAGGAGCCAAAAATTCAGCTTGGGGTGTAGGAGAGAGAGGAGGCAACCATGGAGGAGAGAGAAAGAGAAGGAAGAAAAGGGAGGAGGACTTTGGGTTCATCCTCCCCCTCCCCAACCCCCTCCATTCATTGCTTTAGGACAAGGAAGGCAGCCCCATTTCAACCAGCCAATCCTTGAGTTGTTGTAGCCATGCATTCCCCCCTACCAACCATAGCCCCCAAGCTTGACCTTGGCCAATAATGGCATGGAGGATTTCAGCCACCTAACCACCCCCCCCCCCATCTCTCCATCTTAAAAGCTTCCCTAGACTCCAAGGAGGATTTCCCACCACTTTCCTTAAGGAGCCAAGCAGTTCTACTGTACTGTTGTAGAAGGCTGACCACCACCAGCCACCACCATGCCAATCCGGCGATCAGCACGGCTACAGCCGCCCCCACAGGTCCTCCTCTACTCCTTAACCCATGGGAAGATCTTAGAAATCATTAGGGCCAAGGTTCGGGCTCAATTGAGCCCGATCCAAGTTTCAAAATTCATGGGTTTTCCAAAAAATTTCACCTCTCAGGTTCGCCGGAAGAGTGCTCCCCGGCAACCGTGCCGCCGCCTGGAGATAGCCACAACCACCACAAAGGTGTTGGCGGCGGTGGCCGGCCGGGGAGGTGGCCGGATCGCCGGCGGCGGCAGCTGGAAGATAGCCCAGGCGGGATGAATCCGGGCCGTCGGCTGGAGGTAGAAGACGATGGGATGCCGTCCAAAGGCGCGTAAAGATTCGTGCCGCATGATTAGAAACTATAGATTATTAAAATTCTGATTTATTTCATTTCTGTCACAGTTTTTGTATTTAATGGTTTTAAATTTTAAAAATACCTAGAGGCATGTTCATGAAAAATGGTAAACATATAAAATGTAGCCCTGTGGGTCTACCTTCATACAAAATTGGTTTGAACCAATTTGGGTGCCTGGTTTGACCAGGGAACTCCTTTTGGTGGGATCTATACAAATAGCTAGCCAGACATTAAACTAAGTGCCAAAACCTCATCTGTAGTCCAAATGAATTGAAATTTTGGCAGGGAGTCACCCTAACCAATATATAGACCCTGCCAAAAAATGGGAATTTTTGGGGATAATGTTTCTATAGTTTTTGTAATTAATTAAATTTATCTAGGGTAAATTAATTTATGGGTTAAATGAATTCCAAATCCATCCAAATTTTGGTGGGTGGTACATGAGGTTAATAGTAAGATCTAGTTAAAATTTCATTAATTTTGGAGGTGATTTGAATGGAAATCTTGCAAACCCTAGCCTTGCCTTAAAAAGGGCTTTTTGGTCCAAAAATGTATTTTTTGGCTTAGAATCTCCAATTCACCTCAACAGAGGTTCAAATTTCGGCCACTTACTTGGCATGACTTTTGAACCTTCCAAAGAAAAATTGGGAGTATTGGAATTGATTTGGCCTAAGATCCTAGGTCAAACCCTAAGGAAGGACTTTTGTACCTTGTGAAGGGCATGTGTCCAAGACACCTTGTATTATCATGAAATTTTGTAGGGAGGGTACGCGGGTAAGTAAAACCCTCTAGTGAAAATCTTAAGGGATTTTTGAAAGTTTAGGACCCACAAAACCCTAACCCTATTTTAGGGCACAAATATAGTAGGGTTGGAATAGGCTAGTTAAACTCTTTAAACCAAGATGAAATGTTGGTAGAATGATCATAAGGATATTATGAACCTCTGATAATTTAATTAGAATTTTTGGGACAAGAATTATAGTACTCCTTTTGTAACACAAGGGGATGCCTTAATTAATAAATTGATCATATTGGTCTCTCTACCCCTTGGGAGGTCATGAAAGTTTTAAAAAGAAAGTTTTAAGTATTTATAAACATATATAAATTTTATGAGAATTCTTGAATACATATTTGAGGTACTTACTTCACAAGCTTGGTAAATGAGGAAATTGTTCAATAATTTATTTAAGGCTCTTTACTGATATATAAATTATGAAAATTGACTCAAATCATTTATATGACATTAAAATCATACTTGAATTTTCTCTGAATTTTTGGAAGTAATATAGCCGTACATATCTCTTTAAACGAATTATTAAGGAATAAATTGAAATAAGAAATGGGGGACAAAACCTTACTGAAAAATTTGGATATTTTGGAGGGTAAGTTGAATACTTATTTTGAATATCATATAAAATCAGTGGAATGATATCCTGTCTGAAATTGGTACATCATGTTCATTATTAGAATATTTAGTCACTACAATAATTAAGTAAATTATTAAATAAATAGGAAAATTGTGGATCTCTGGATTTAGGACTTAAAGTTCATAATGGACCTCCAATAATTATTATAGGAGTACTGGATGATTATTTGATGTACTTCTCATTTTACATGGCATTTAACCTTAGTGGTCTGCATATAATAAATCTACAGAAAATATGTGGAGTATAAAGTTGGGCACATGTGTCGGGATTAGTGGATGTAGGTTTGGATAATTTAGAATGAGTTCATCACTCGAGTTAGGATAAACAAGGGTTGGGTTTTGGCTAAATGTTAGATGGTGCTCGGGATCGACGAAAGATCGTCTGACCCGTAGGAGGATTTGTCAAAATACTAGGGTTAGTCCGGGAAGCTTTGGCTCGGTTGTTGATTATGATGGACGGGATAGTCCGGGGAGTTTTGGCTCGATTATTGACGGACGGGATAGTCCGGGGAGCTTTGTCTCGGTTGTTGATTATGACAGACGGGATAGTCTGGGGAGCTGTGGCTCGGTTGTTGACATACGGGATAGTCCAGGGAGCTTTGGCTCGTTTGTTGGTTGGACTCATAACTATTGCATATGCATAAAAGGTATAAGGTGGTGGGTCTTCGGTATTGGAGGGTCGATGCACGGACGCCAATACGTCGACTCGGCAAGTGTGGTTAGCACTTTGCCAACAGAAGTCCGGTGCGCCAGCCGGCAAGAGTACGCAGGAGTCCGCTTTGTGCACCATGCGTTGAGGCGTACGATAGGTCTGACCGGTAGTGCTTTACTGGTTTAGAGTTGGGCGAGGCCCAACCCACCGCTTCCGTCTGCCACTACGGAGGAATCCTGGGAGGTAACGGCTCCGAAAGGGGGAACTAAAGGTTTGTGTACATAGAGTCGAGTGGGTGAGTTGCACTTGCATGTCCACGTCATGGCATAATTGTATTTTATAGCATAACCATTGCATATAACCTGACAAATAATGTATAAGTGGTATGGGATGCTTTATACGTTAGGCCCTGCAAAACGACCCCTTTGCTTATAAGTTCGCGCGAGCGTGCTTATAAGTCAAGGTTCTCATTCTGTACTATATATTTAAGCCTGCTAGTAAAACCGACACCCTATCATATAAATCAGTATGTGAAATCACATAAGTTAAGGTTACTTTCTTATTCAAATTTTTTATCATTATTATCATCTTTTATACCTTAGAACTGCTAGTTTTGTTTCCACTGCCATCTGTTATTTGATATTCTCCACTTTCATGTCCTTCCCTTTCCTTCTCCCCGCTCGGTGCTTAGGAGCCATGGGGGAAGGGGCGGGGGATGATAGGACTTAGTCTTTTAAACTAACGGTTTTCGAACCACATCATTTTAGGGGACCACGGAGCCAAGCATGGAGGAGTAGCCCCGGAGGTCGGCACGCTTGGAGATCGCACAGTCTAGTACCAGAGTCTAGACAGTAGGGACTGTGAGTCCCGACCACTAGTAGTTATATTAGTTGGCTTCCGCGATGAGCGACTTGTAGTGAGGACATGATATACCGGGCATAAGCCCATTATTTCTGTTATATGTTCTATCTGTGGACACTCCCTTCGTGGAGATTATTTTTCTATTCATGTGTGGCTTATGTGGACTTGCTTATTTATTTGCTACAGTTGTGATCGATTTGGCCGGCAGGATCGGCGTTTTGTAGTGACGACCTTCCCGGGTGCGAAGGTGTCACTGCAAGGCGGCGGTACTGGGCCTAAGACCCTGGTGTTTTAAAAGAAAAAAAATGGGGGTCTTACAATAGATATGACACTAAACCCAGTAAATAGTTTTCCTCTAATGTTGTTTTTTACTTCTATAGCAAGACTGGGCATGTCATTATTGATTGTAAATCCAAGAGAAAAGAACAGAAGAAATCTTAGGAGAAGAAGCACCACCATCAGAAAGGCAAGAAAGAATGGTCCCTCATTGCTAAAAGGAGAAAAGCTGGAGTCAAAGTGACTCAACTTCTTCAGATTCTTACGAAGAGGAAGCCTATATTGGGATGTTTGCTGGTGTTACTGATGAAGAGGAACAGGATTATCCTATTGAAAGGATAGGAATCAGGGCCCCTCTATCACACTCAGACAGTGAAACTGAGGAGGATAAAGAAAATGACATCAGTTATGGTCTCATGTCCATGACATATGAAGAATCCAGTAAGGATCAGCTTAGCCCAGATAAGGTATATTCACTGTCCAGCTCCTCTTCTAGTTCAGATTATGAGACTATTCCCATTTCTGATGCATCTTCATCTCTGTGATGACAACGGGTCAGAATTTGAGGAAGATGTCAATCAATTGATTGACCAGTATGGTTCCCTTCTAGATGCTTTGAAGAGAAGTAATAGGTTGGAAAAGAAACAAACTTAGGAGATTATCTCCCTACAGCTAGCTTCTTCCCTGCAGTCTGACTCAGTCTTTTTTGCTGGATCAGAAGATAAGGGAAGTTAGCTAACTGAAGGCCATCACAATCATACAGATTTGTACCATCATCCACAAGAACGCAATCATTATGGATCTTGAAGGTAAGCTCAAAAGGGATAAAAGGATTGTGGCTAAATTTTCATATCCCAATTCAGTGTTGCCCCTAATAGACTTCTTCATCTCTCAAAAGGATAAGAGGGGTTTGGGATTCAAGGAGAAACCTAGAGTTGGCCATTCTAAAGGGAAAGGCAAAACCCTAATTCTGTCTCCCATCTCTTTAGAGAAAGTAGTGTTACCAACAAATAGGTATGATCAAGAAAGTATCTATGGTCATTGGTTGAATGGAAGATCCGCGAGTGTGTATAAAATTGTTCACAACTTTGGTTGAAGGTATGGCAAGGAGATGAGTGCTTTTAAGGAACCACATGAGGAGATTTAGATGGCCCATCATGGACTATTTGTCTTTGATACCCCATCCCCCTCAATCAAAAATAAGGTAGTGGCATGTGATCAAGCTCTTCCGGCAAACTCTCCGACCAAAGGAAAGTCGGTCAAAAAGCCAGACTTGGAAATCTGTGATGCCATAAAAAACTTATCCACTGCAAAGAAAACTGCTGCTAATGGTATTCAGAGTGAGAAAAGTGCATATA
This sequence comes from Platanthera zijinensis, assembly GCA_039513925.1. NCBI lineage: Eukaryota > Viridiplantae > Streptophyta > Magnoliopsida > Asparagales > Orchidaceae > Platanthera > Platanthera zijinensis. The sequence continues at coordinate 171,500,429 of CM077088.1, forward strand.
CTGACATACTTACTTTCTATAAAATCCTTGCTGAGAGAAACTTGAAGAGGGTTGTTGCTCTACCATCTAAACAGATTGTCATTAGCATGTACACAAGTGTAGTTCAGAAGAGGAGATACAATATCCATGAGTGTTGGTGTTGTGGTAAAGTAGGTCACTTTGTCATAGATTGCTGGCACAATCCAAATGTGCGTAGGGCAAGAGTTGGTATTCCTATCAGAAAAGCTGCAGGTAGACATGTTCAATTTTAGACTAACATGCACCAAGGACCCAAACCCTCTTGGAGTCCTAAGGTTACCTAAATTATGTTTTGCAAGATAGTCCAAGTACCTATACTCTTATATGGTTCTTGAACAGTAATTATTCTAAGCACATGACTAGAATAAGATGTCACTTGAAGGACTATACTCCTGTGAAGAATGGAACTAAAGTTATCTTTGGAGGTTCAGACAAATGAGTCAATAAGGGATATGGTATGATTACTAATTGCATAGTCTCAATATCAAAAGTAGCTTATGTGGAAGGGTTGCAACACAACCTGATTAGCATAAGCTAACCGTGTGATCTTGGCTATGTCATTGTATTCCACAAGGATGAGTGTCCAATTAAGAGGTCAAGTGACCAAGAGGTCATATTGATAGGCACTAGGAGTGGAAATGTTTATTGTTTAAACTTTCTGTGTCTAAGTAAAGACTCTCCTATATATCAAATTACTAATAAGAAAGTCTCATACTGTGTAAAATGGCACAAGAGACTTGCTCACCAAAACTATAAGACCATTAGTAAGTTATTCTGTGAAGAGCTAGTCAGAAATGGTCCCAAAATGAAATGCACCAAGGAGGGCATTTTCTTAGCATGCTAAAAGGGCAAGCAAACCAAAGCTTCTTTGAAAAGCAGTAGGTCCAAAAACTCTGTGAGGTATTTATACCTCTTATATATGGACTTGTTTGGTCTTATGCCTATTCATAATCTAGGTAGGAAAGCCTACATACTTGTAATAGTTGATGACTTATCAGGGTTTGCTTGGGCATTCTTTTTGAAGAAAAAGTTTGAAATCCTTGACACCTTCAGGACCTTTATCAAGCAACTTCAGAATGAATTAGATAGTTTTGTTGTCAAAATCAGAAGTGACCACGATATTGAATTTCAGTCTGATGGCAAGACAAAATTATGTGAAGCACAAGGAATTCTCCAAGAATTTTTTCTCCAAGAAAACCACAGTAAAATAGGATAGCTGAGAGGAAAAATAGAACTCATAGAAACTAGAATGACACTTCTAAGTGAAACATCTCTCCCTGAATACTTTTGGGCTGAGGTAGTTAATACTGCATGTCATGTCCTGAATAGGGCTTCTGTCAACAAATATCACAAGATGACTCCCTATGAGATCTTGAAAGGTAGAAAACCAAACATTTCCTATTTCAGGATCTTTGGTAACAAATGTTATGTCCTCAATAATGGGAAGTCATATCTGACTAAGTTTACTACCAAATCCTATGAAGGAATATTTATTGGGTACAACAACCAAAGAAAAGCATATAAAGTCTATGACCTTAAAAATCAAGTTGTAGAAGAGTCTGTAAATATAGTTTTTGATAAATCTTCTATGATTAATAGTGAGCTGCCTAGATCCTCATCAAAACCTACAGGTATAGAACAGGTGATGGACAAACTAATCGTCAAGGATGCTCCTCCTGCTTCCCATGATGAAGATGAGGGAGTATGCATTTTAAAAGTAGGATAAATCACACATGATGTGGATGAAGATCAACAAGATCTAATAATTGAAGTCAATGATGCTGAAGAGAGATTTCCTCTAGCTGTTAGACATCTAAAGGATCTTCCCAGACACTAGATAATTGGAGATGCCAGCCTAGGGGTTACAATAAGGAATAAAAGAATAAACATTGCTTGTACTCCAGCTTTTTATATCAGGTTAAGCCCAAGAGATTTGAATATGCCAACATAGATCAATATTGGATTGTGGCAATACAAGAGAAACTGAACCAGTTCAATAGATGTAAGGTCTAAAAGCTGGTTCCCAGACCACAAGGACATAATATCATTGGAACCAAGTGGATCTACAGGAACAAATTGGATGAAAATTATGTTATAATTAAGAATAAAGCTAGACTAGTGGCCAAGGGTTATAAACAAGAGGGTATTGATTTTGATCAAACCTATGTCATAGTAGCTAGACTATAAGCCATCAGACTATTCCTTGCATATGTTGCTCACAAGGGATTCAAAGTTTATCAGATGGATGTGAAGTCAGCCTTTCTAAATGGTGACTTAAGAGAAGAAGTCTATATTGAGCATTCATCAGGTTTTGTTAATCCTAACTCTCCTGATTATGTATATAGATATAGGAAAGCATTGTATGGATTTAAACAAGATCCTAGGGCATGGTATGAAACCATGTCTAGGTTTCTCACTGAGAAATAATTCTCAAGGTGAAAGATAGACAAGACTCTATTCCTAAGGGAATCAAAGGGCAAGATCATCCTAATCCAGATTTATGTAGATGACTTAATCTTTGGGTCTACTGATAATAACCTCTGCAAGAAGTTTGCCAAACATATGCAGGGGAAGTTTAGCATGAGCAGTATGGGTGAGCTCAAGTACTTCTTGGGCCTCCAAGTAAGACAGTCTGAGGATGGGTTGTCCATTTCACAATCTAAGTTCAATAGGGAGTTAATTAGAAAATTTGGAATGGATAGTGCCTCCATTATGAAAACTCCCATGGGGTCAAGTATGTCAATATATAAGGATAAGATATGGAAACTTGTTGATGAAATAATGTATAAAGGAATAGATGGCTCCCTCCTCTATCTTACTACTAGTAGGCCAGACATCATGTATGCTACATGTGTCTGGGCTACATACCAGGCTAGCCCTAAAGAGTCTCACTATTCTACAGCTAAAAAATTCTAAGATATCAAAGGGCACACCAAATCTTTTCCTATTGTACCCTAGGAATAGTGGTATTGAGCTAACTGGGTATTCAGATGCAGATTTTGAAGGTTGTAAAGAAGAAAGGAAAAGCACATCTGGCTCCTGTCAATTCTTGGGTGGAAGACTTGTATCTTGGAGTAGCAAGAAGCAAACTAGTGTTGCAATATTAATAGTAGAGTCAGAATATATATCAGCAGGAAGTTATTGTGTTCAATTGTTGTGGATCCAAAACCAGCTCTAGGATTACAACCTAAAGCTACGTAACACTCCATTATATTGTGATTCAACAAGTGCAATCTCGATTTCTAGGAATCCTATCTCTCACAGACTGACTAAGCATATAGAGATTGTATATCACTTCATTAGAGAGCTTGTGGAAAGTGAAGAAATCAGTCTTGAATTTTTCCCTAAATATAAGCAAGTGGCTGAAATCTTCACTAAGCCACTAGATGAAGCAAAATTCGACACCTTCAAATTTTAATTGGGTATGTTGAATTTAGCCCAGACTCAGTAGCTCTCAATATAGTGTTTGCTTGTTACAGGTAGTGTTAATCTCTGTAGGATAAAAAAAGGTGAAATAGACAAAGTGTCTTGGCATTGAGTGCGCTGAAACAAGACCAGGCGTCAAGTGCGTTGAATCTAAGTGCTCGAGCGTCGAGTGCATTTAATGAACTGCAATCATCGAGAGAATTGAGAGAATCGAGTTCACTCAATGCAAGCTCCTAGTGACTCTAATTTGGTAGCTAAGTATCAGAATCAATCCCTGACATTGATCATTTCTTGATCATAAACGGGTACGTGTATAACACCTCTACCCGTCAAGAAGAATATAATAGAGGGTCCGGCCGGGGCCCCACACCATATTCCACAAACAGGCGGAGACGCTACTAAATAATATCATAACCAACGCATCCTAACACAGAGTATTCTAGCGGAAGTTTCACGGTTGAATTATTGAACTCAAGATAAACAACATTGTCCACTAACATAGGAATGTATATATATACATCAAAAGAGTCTGGCCTTAAGGCCTTACAACAGTTTCTCTTAACAAGAGTGTGGTTTCCATACATCGGCACGCAGGCCGGCCACACATGAACAAAAGAAACAAAACAATGCCTTCGAGGGCAGCAACGCAGCTTTGGGCTTCAGCCCGCTAAGTCCCGCTCGGACCAGCTCCTCCAGCACCTGTAAGAACCAATCCACCAAACGGTGGCAAAACAGGGCAACGGTCAGCATTCAGCTGACCAATTATAACGACCCTGCCCCTGGCACGGGGCAGCGAAATTCCATCCCTACATAGCATTCATCCAACATGATATATAGCCATTCAAGCAAGACGTGCACGCCCGCACCGTCACACATATCACAAACGTCGGCTCGACGGCCTGACGCTCCGTGCACTCAGGGCACATTCACACCGTTCAGAGGTCCCAGACATAACAGCGCACTATGAGCATTCTAGTCTGATCGGCTCACCGGCCGTCGACTCTCGCTATGTGATCCTAACAGGGACTTAAGCACCCAAGGTTAGACAACCATAACGCGGGTACAGATCCACCTTTCCCGTTGCTCACATCGTCAGACTCACGCCTGGACTGACGCGGGTACAGTTTCACCTTGCCCGTTCCACCATTTCCTAGTTGCAGCCTCACGGCTCAACTTTCCACCAGTAGCACTCACGGCCACAAGAGAGTCCAACTCTCATAATTTCCTGGACTTCCTCCAGTACTTTTATTCATCATGCATACAAGCAATCATCACGGAGCCTTCTCCGATATGCAACCAAGCATCACCAATCCAGACCATGTCCAGATGGGCTTCACACAGCATGCCTTGATCCGTACTCCAATTCCGGACTCTAACAAGGGGGACTTCACATATCTACCCCAAGGGACGCCACAACCCACCGCACACTCGCGGGGAAGGGTTTTCCCTATGCAATGCAGGAATTAAGGACTTCACATGCCCAAGCAGGAAATCGTTACCCTAGGAGTTCGCTTCGGAGCCATGGAGAGAAATTTGAGACGGATGAAAGCCTTCGCAGCAGCGTTGCCTTCGCAAATCCGAACTCGGCTCGCGATTTGGACCACCGTAGCACCACCGGCAGCCGGACTCCACTTCTTCTTCCTCCTTGCTCTCACCTCTCTCTTAAACTTTAGAAAGAGAGTATGATTTTAGAAATGAGCCCTCTTTTCCTCCTTTCCCGGCCTTATCAGCCCAGGAATGAACTCCAGCCACAGGATTCTACTTAAAGAAAATGAAGGGCCAAGATCCATCTGAAAATTCCTTCTTTTTTGGCCGACACGGCCTGTGACACGCCCGTGTCACAGGCCGTGTACCCTTAAGCGGCACACGCGGCAGTCGCACCGACTGAAATATTCAAGAACACGGGCATCGACACGCCCGTGTCGAACCTGACACGCCCGTGTCAGTCATGAGACACGCCCGTGTCTCCTGTTACTCGGTACTCACCGATCTCCAAAACCAGTACACGGGTTGGAACACGGCAACTGACACGCCCGTGTCCAGCCTCACACGCCCGTGTTCCCGGCCGTGTTCAAGGCCGTGTCCTGCTCTGACTTGAATAGGCCAATTTCGAAAATTAATTCGAACATGCCTTGGGACACGCCCGTGTCGAAGGCCGTGTCCCAGGCTCGACGATCGTCGACTCTCAAACGTCGACTAGCCTGAACACGCCCTGGGACATGCCCGTGTCCCAGGCCGTGTACACCCGACACGCCCTGGGACACGCCCGTGTCCCAGGCCGTGTCTAACAGCCTCCAACCCAAAATTGTGTACAAACATATTTTGAGACTTTTGGAGTGTTACAATCCTCCCCCCTTAATAAAATTTCGTCCCGAAATTTGAAAACAATAGGGAGAAAATACCAAAACATTTATATGTTTCTATTACATATACAACGAGTGAACAAGCTACGAAAATAACTCGGGAAACTCGGCTCGCATGGTCTGCTCGCGCTCCCATGTTAGCTCTTCTCGGCCACAATTGTCCCACCAGACTTTGACCATCCCGATCACCTTGTTCCGCAACTGTTTCTCGGCTCGATCCTCTATCCGTATAGGCTTCACCTTTGTCGTTAGCCCATACTCAACCGGCACTCGATCACCTTCAACTATATGAGCTGGATCTTTGACTGCTTTGCGTAACACCGAGATGTGAAACACGTCATGCAATCCACTCAATTCCGATGAAAGAGCTAATCGATAGGCAGCTTCCCAACTCGCTCCACCACTTCAAACGGACCAAGGTAGCGCGGACTTAGCTTTTTCAACCGCCGGATCCGAGATACGCCTTTGAAGGGCTTAATCTTTAAATAGACCCAGTCACCCACCGCGAACTCCACGTTCCGGTGCTTAGCATTGTAATACTTGGCCTGCCGATCTTGGGCTATTAGGAGCCTCTCTCGAATAGAGCGTATTGTTGAGGTAGCATCCTCGACTTCCTTTTTGCCTAAAAGTTTAGTCTCGCCAGTTTCTGCCCAAGTTAGCGGTGTACGACACTTGCGACCATACAGCGCTTCAAATGGGGCCATGCCTATACTCGCTTGATAGCTATTATTATAGGCAAACTCCACCATAACAAGATGTTCTTCCCACTTCTTACCGAAGTCCAGGGCGCACATACGGAGCATATCCTCCATCGTTCTGTTGGTTCGTTCAGTTTGGCCATCCGTTTGCGGGTGAAAGGCCGTACTGAATGCTAACTTCGTGCCCAACATTTGATGAACTAATCTCCAATCCTTTGAAGTAAAACGCCCATCTCGGTCACTTACGATGCTCTGGGGAACACCGTGCAATCGAACTATCTGCTCCACATATAGCTTTGCCAACGTTTCCACTGAATCGTCCCGCTTGTTTGGTATAAAGTGAGCCACCTTTGTCAACCGGTCTACAATCACCCAGATTGAGTCATGGCCACGCTGAGATCTCGGCAATCCGTGCACGAAATCCATAGAAATATCCTCAAATTTCCATTGCGGAACCGGCAACGACTTCAGGAAACCACTCGGCCGTTGACATTCTGCCTTTACCAAAGCACAAGTACGACATTTAGCCACATACGCGGCTATGTCCTTTTTTAAACCAGGCCACCAGAACAGTTTCTTCATGTCTTTGTACATTTTTGTGCTCCCAGGGTGAACTGAATACTTTGTAAAGTGCGCTTCATATAGCAGCCCTTCTCGCAATTTACCCGCACTAGGGACGCACAATCGGCCATCTTTTCGTAACAAGCCATCATCCCAGGAGAACTGATCACCAGATCCCTCCTTTGCATAGCGTTGGAGACTTTCATCCAACTCCGTTGCCCGCCGAACCCTGTCAGCAAGGTCATATTGAACTTCCAACCAGTTCATGCTTGCTTCAGTTGAAGAATCTCTTTCCACACAAAATATCTCCAAGGCTTCCAACTCCTGGATTAACCGCTCATCATGTATCCGCAACCAATTTGGTCGTACTGGAGTCCGACGACTCAAGGCATCAGCGACCACATTTCCCTTTCCGGGAACATAATGAATGTCGAATGTAAAATCCCCAAGGAATTCCATCCACCTCCTTTGTCGCATATTCAACTCTTTTTGATCGAGCAGATACTTTAAGCTTTTATGATCGGTATAAATATCTACTTTTACGCCATATAGATAATGCCGCCACAACTTTAGCGCAAAGATCACCGCCGCCAATTCCAAATCATGGACGGGGTAATTACGCTCATGCACTTTCAATTGACGTGAACCATAAGCGATCACCTTGCCAAACTGCAGGAGAACGCAGCCTAAGCCGCTTCCTGACGCATCGCTGTATATTTCAAATCCATCTGTACCACATGGCGACGTCAAAACAGGCGCCGTGGTCAAACGACTTTTCAGCTCCTCAAAAGCTCGTGCGCACTCCGGCGTCCAAACGAACTTCTGATCCTTTCTCGTCAACGTAGTCAGAGGCAAAGCAATCTGGGAGAAGTTCTCCACGAACCTCCTATAGTAGCCCGCCAGTCCAAGGAAACTCCTGACTTCGGCCACTGAAGACAACACTGGCCAATCCCAAATGGCACTTATCTTAGCCGGATCCACCGCTATGCCCTTTCCACTTACCACATGGCCTAGAAAAGCCACTGACGAGAGCCAGAACTCACACTTTGAGAACTTGGCATACAGCTTATTCCTTTGCAAGGTATGCAATACTAATCGCAAATGGTTTGCATGATCTTCCTCCGATTGTGAATATACCAGGATATCATCAATAAACACAATCACAAACAAATCCAGGTATTCGCGGAACGTACGATGCATGAGATCCATGAATACCGAAGCCGCATTACACAAGCCGAACGGCATCACTGTGAACTCATAATGACCATAGCATGTGCCAAACGCTGTCTTGGGAATGTCACCTTCCCTAATCCGCAACTGGTAATACCCGGACTTCAAATCCAACTTCAAATAGACGGTTGAGCCCGCTAGCTGATTGAATAAGTCATCGATCCGAGGAATTGGATACTTGTTTTTCTCCGTCAGTTTGTTTAGTTCACGATAATCAATACATAGCCGCAACCCCCGTCTTTCTTTTTCACAAAAAGAACAGGCGCGCTCCAAGGTAACATACTTGGGCGTATATAACCCTGCTCCAACAACTCTTGTAATTGAACTTTCAGTTCGGCCATTTCTTTTGGCGCTACCCGATACGGCGAACGGGCCACGGGTTTTGCACCCGGCACCAGCTCGATAGCGAAGTCAATTTCCCTTTGGGGAGGTAACCCCGGAAGGTCCTTTGGAAACACATCCGCATATTCCGACACAATCGGCACTTTACTCACACTGGCCTTTGGCGCCACCGCCTCTATGAGTGTGAAGAACAACTCCGCACCCTTTCGAACTGCCTTAACTACTTGGAGAGCGGATAACAACATCCCACTCATCCCTTGCATACCAATGAACTTGGTCTCTCGTTCGGTATTTTGCCCAAGTGTGACCTCTTTTGAAGTGCAATCAATACAGGCACGCTGCTCTGAAAGCCAGTCCATACCAAAGATTATATCAAACTCTTTGATCGGCAATACTAGTGTTTCCACCTTGAACTCCCGACTTCCTATCTTGACCTCAAGACCGCAAGATCGATCCGCGCACATCAAACATCCGTTAGGCAACAACACCTTTACACTGTCTGTCTTGGTCCGGATAGGCACCCCGACACGCAAGACAAAATCCTCGGACAGAAACGAATGTGAAGCACCTGTGTCAAACAGTGCTCGCGCCGGATACTCTCGTATAAGGACAAACCCTATAACATGACAATTAAAACAAGCACAGCACACCAAAAGTAAAACATTAAAACTTAAGCACACCTGTGACGACATCAGCCTGCTTAATGGCCTCCTGTTGTCCAAGGTTGAAGACCCTGGGCTGCGCGTGCGAGGCAGAAGACTCCATCACAGCCTTCCCCTTCTCCGCATAAGACGCTCCCGTCTTCTTATCACCCTTTGCAGGACAAAATCGGCATTCACGTGCGAAGTGTCCAACCTTCCCGCACGTAAAACAAGCACGAGCTCCATTCCCAGATGTGTCCGTCACAGTCGCAGAAGGAGTTTGTCCAGAAGACTTAGACTTCTTATTCCATTTCCTTCGGTAGCCAAACTTGTCCGGACGCGGCGGCTTAAACTCCGGCTTCACAATCGCCAAGTTTCCCTTTGCTTGCCCCCGTTTCATGTCCGTCTCCAAAGAACGAGCCGTACAGACTAAGGCTTGGAATCCCTGACTCACAGAACTCGAGAGCAAATACCTTAGCTCATCTCGCAGTCCCGCATAAAACCGACTAGTCTTACGCTTTTCTTCGGCGAAGATCGAGCCCGCATATCTTCCTAAACGGGTGAACTCATGCAGGTAGTCATCCACACTTCGATCTCCCTGTGCTAACCGTTGGAACTCCATTTCCATCGATATCCTTTGCTGCATCGGCAGATGTTGTGCTAAGAACAACCGAGAGAATTCTTCCATTGTAATCTCTGCCAATTGCCTGCCGGCCAAATGATGCAGTTCAATCTCATCCCACCACAATCGCGCCTCTCCTTCCAGTAGGAAAGTGGCTAACATGACTTTCTGTTCCTCCTCAACCCTGATAGCTCTCATAATCCTTTTGATTCTTGCAATCCAATCCTCTGCTTGGGGCGGTGTACCCGCCCCATGAAACTGCGGAGGGTTAAAGCTCAAGAATTGCTTCCATTGTTGATCGGCTACCCGCGGATCAACTTCGGCTTCTACCGGTTCTTGCCGTACCCCAGCTTGCGTTGGCACCACTGCAGGACGTGCCTGCCCCGCTTGCTGAGCATTCATCACAGCAAGTACCGTTTCCGTGATAAGACGGACTGTTTCAGCGGATGGAGGAGTTGTGGGCACCTCGGCTGGTGCCGCACTCTCAACAAAACGTTGTGGTTCGGACTGACCCGCAACACTTCTGGTCACCTATATGTGTAAAACACACAGGTTAACGACCAATAAAAACGGCAATCATACAAAGAGAATACACAAGTTCAACAAACAAGTGTATTTGCATTCCTAAGTGGACAATCTTGAGTTCAAATTAAGTGTTATAACGACGGCACTGACACGTGCTCGCCCCCTCTCAAAAGAATTCGTCCGCGAATTCGGAAGAGATCGACCAAGAAGCTGATACCAAATTGTAACACCTCTACCCGTCAAGAAGAATATAATAGAGGGTCCGGCCGGGGCCCCACACCATATTCCACAAACAGGCGGAGACGCTACTAAATAATATCATAACCAACGCATCCTAACACAGAGCATTCTAGCGGAAGTTTCACGGTTGAATTATTGAACTCAAGATAAACAACATTGTCCACTAACATAGGAATGTATATATATACATCAAAAGAGTCTGGCCTTAAGGCCTTACAACAGTTTCTCTTAACAAGAGTGTGGTTTCCATACATCGGCACGCAGGCCGGCCACACATGAACAAAAGAAACAAAACAATGCCTTCGAGAGCAGCAACGCAGCTTTGGGCTTCAGCCCGCTAAGTCCCGCTCGGACCAGCTCCTCCAGCACCTGTAAGAACCAATCCACCAAACGGTGGCAAAACAGGGCAACGGTCAGCATTCAGCTGACCAATTATAACGACCCTGCCCCTGGCACGGGGCAGCGGAATTCCATCCCTGCATAGCATTCATCCAACATGATATATAGCCATTCAAGCAAGACGTGCATGCCCGCACCGTCACACATATCACAAATGTCGGCTCGACGGCCCGACGCTCCGTGCACTCAGGGTACATTCACACCGTTCAGAGGTCCCAGACATAACGGCGCACTATGAGCATTCTAGTCTGATCGGCTCACCGGCCGTCGACTCTCGCTATGTGATCCTAACAGGGCCTTAAGCACCCAAGGTTAGACAACCATAACGCGGGTACAGATCCACCTTTCCCGTTGCTCACATCGTCAGACTCACGCCTGGACTGACGCGGGTACAGTTTCACCTTGCCCGTTCCACCATTTCCTAGTTGCAGCCTCACGGCTCAACTTTCCACCAGTAGCACTCACGGCCACAAGAGAGTCCAACTCTCATAATTTCCTAGACTTCCTCCAGTACTTTTATCCATCATGCATACAAGCAATCATCACGGAGCCTTCTCCGATATGCAACCAAGCATCACCAATCCAGACCATGTCCAGATGGGCTTCACACAGCATGCCTAGATCCGTACTCCAATTCCGGACTCTAACAAGGGGGACTTCACATATCTACCCCAAGGGACGCCACAACCCACCGCACACTCGCGGGGAAGGGTTTTCCCTATGCAATGCTGGAATTAAGGACTTCACATGTCCAAGCAGGAAATTGTTACCCTAGGAGTTCGCTTCGGAGCCATGGAGAGAAATTTGAGACGGATGAAAGCCTTCGCAGCAGCGTTGCCTTCGCAAATCCGAACTCGGCTCGCGATTTGGACCACCGTAGCACCACCGGCAGCCGGACTCCACTTCTTCTTCCTCCTTGCTCTCACCTCTCTCTTAAACTTTAGAAAGAGAGTATGATTTTAGAAATGAGCCCTCTTTTCCTCCTTTCCCGGCCTTATCAGCCCAGGAATGAACTCCAGCCACAGGATTCTACTTAAAGAAAATGAAGGGCCAAGATCCATCTGAAAATTCCTTCTTTTTTGGCCGACACGGCCTGTGACACGCCCGTGTCACAGGCCGTGTACCCTTAAGCGGCACACGCGGCAGTCGCACCGACTGAAATATTCAAGAACACGGGCATCGACACGCCCGTGTCGAACCTGACACGCCCGTGTCAGTCATGAGACACGCCCGTGTCTCCTGTTACTCGGTACTCACCGATCTCCAAAACCAGTACACGGGTCGGAACACGTCAACTGACACGCCCGTGTCCAGCCTCACACGCCCGTGTTCCCGGCCGTGTTCAAGGCCGTGTCCTGCTCTGACTTGAATAGGCCAATTTCGAAAATTAATTCAAACACGCCCTGGGACACGCCCGTGTCGAAGGCCGTGTCCCAGGCTCGACGATCGTCGACTCTCAAACGTCGACTAGCCTGAACACGCCCTGGGACACGCCCGTGTCCCAGGCCGTGTCTAACAGCCTCCAACCCAAAATTGTGTACAAACATATTTTGAGACTTTTGGGGTGTTACAACGTGCCTCTCCACCTTCTAAAAATCGAAATCACTATAAATAGAAGGATGTGTGTGTAAAATGAAATACATTGTTCCTCTCCCTTCTCTGCCCCTTATGACAAATCGATGAAAGCTTGGAATATCTTCAGCAATTCACAGAAGAAATGGCACCAAAAAGTTTGGATTTCTTATCCGAGGATTCGGAGTTGGTGCAAAATGGTTTCAAGGATACGCTTGAGGAAGTACAGTTTATTCTCCACCTGCATCAGGTGATTGACCTAGAATTTGTTCTGTCCGTGCCCAGTTTGTTGTGGAAGCGAGAGGTACTTGATTTATACTTAAAATCTAAGGTTGACTCATCATCCAGTAAAATAAGAACCTTCATCAGTAGTAAGAAGATTAAGATAACCCCTAAGAGATTGAGCAAGGCTCTACAACTGCCTAAATTCACAGAGCCAGATGACGAAGATTAACTGGATCATACTGATATCAAATCTGCACTGAAGTGGTGTGGACTCTCTAAACACACCATTGGTTCAATTAATAGTAAGGAGTTGAGTCTCAAGGAAAAATTCCTGGCTAATGTCATAGGGAAAACCCTATTGTGCAAGACTGGCTCAAATGACAAAATATCCAAGAGAATGTTCTAACTAATGGCAAAGATAATACTATCTAAGAAGTCTTATTGGGGAAAGATACTATTTCAAAAGATAGTTTACTGTATAGTAGAGCCAAACATGGGAAGGATTCTTTCTCTGTTTCTGCAAAAGAGTGTTCCAGGGATCCTTAATATAAGGCTAGGAACAAAAATCCATCACATGAGTAGGATGGAATTGAAAATGCTTGATAGATGGTACAAAATTCTATTACCACGTGCTCATATTGTTGCCTAGAAGAAGAAGAAAGAATTTCTAGTTTCGGAGGAAAGTACTGACAATAGCTCAACAGAATAGGCTGAGGAAGAGCCTCATGATCCTCAACTCTCTAGGTCTACTTGAGAGACAAGGAAGGACATGAGTGCTCGGGTGTTTATATCATCTGAACCTGCGCCAAGGACTCAGGTGAGCAGGACTCAGTCTGAAGAGGCTCCAACTAATGATATGGAGAGATGCCTTTAGCTGAAATTACTGAGAGGGTTGCTGAGGAGATAGTCTCCAAGATTTCTATAGAGATTGAGGGGGAGACTGTCAAAACTCCATCTCCTATTAAATAAGAAACTACTTCCATACACCAAGATCAACAAGGAAGATATAGTCCTCAAAGTTAGGGGGAGCAACTCCTTGAGAAAGTGATGGAAGATACTCTTGCTGAGGGGGAGCAACTACAGAATGTGTAAGAGAATACATGGAATCCTCTTGATACTGATAAACCTGTTGTGTTTATGGAGAAAGATATTGAATTCAACATAGTAGTAGATCTGGATGTGTAAGATCCCACCTCCCGGAACACAAAACACGGCTCGAGGGGAGTCTTATGCCCAGAACAGCTGCCTTGCGGTAGCACTAGCACTCGGGCTAGCCTGTACTACAAGACGCCTATTCTATCGAAATTTATCAATATCAATCATGCCAACCCAACCAGAATAAAAAACAGAAGTCAAATCCACACAAAGCATATAATAGTCCAAAAGTACATTAAATAAAGAAGCTACAACAAGCTTCTACATTATCAGAGTACGAGTTAAAACTTGCCCAAAAGAGGCTACAACAGAAGTCTCTCAAAGACTCACATCAGTCACCGACGGTAACGACGGTACCGTCCCCTCAGGCCTTGTCGTCCTGGCCTGGCTATCCTTCTACAAAACCTATTACTTCTCCATCTGCGGGGTTTCCTCCAAAAAAGGAAGACGTATCAACTGTTAGTCATAAAGACTAAGTGGCTATAACATCCACTCCCTCGGCGACTCCTCAGCATCGGGCGGAGAAAGAAACAGGGACAATATATGTATATAAGAAATAGTACAAACAGGTGGAATGAAGTGATCCGTAAAAAATGTATATATATAGCAGCATAGTAAATGAGCAAACACATTGCCCTAACAGTTTTAACATTTATGGCAGAGAGTAATAGTATAAAGCTACAAAAGAAAGTAACTCAACTTATATGAATGCCCATACAGACATATAAGTTAAGGTTTGGCTCAATAGTAAAGTAACTCATCGTATAAGAGTACCCATACAAACTTATATGATGAGGATCTTGTGTATGTGATGTAATCTAATGGCATGAATGTTATGCAATGACTCACCCATGATTACGCACAAGCAATTGTTGTGTCGACACAGACTCTTAGTTCCCATTTTTCAAGTAGGTAGCTAACCTCTCAGGCGTCATTTGTCGTGGCCAGATGGTGACAGTAGAGTAGGAATCTCCATTACTAGGCTGGTATCCACACTACCTGGCCTAGGCCTTCGTACGCCTCAACGCTAAGAACACAACAGCGGAGCTCACACGCGTACTACGACTCAGTGGGATTCTCGGGTAGATGTGCACCAAGAACCAAGAACCAAACTGGCCTAAGATGTGACCCGAAAGGAGACTCCGAAAAAGCACGAGGACCATGCCCAACTATTCACCTGGCACGGAAGGAGCCCCGGGAATGAGCATCGAGGACAAAGCCCAACCGCCCAAGGTCTAACCGTCAACTCCCGTCGGTGTTATGACTTGTGAGCCCATAGACCTGCCACACTATCCTTAACCCAGGAGTACGACACCACGTGTCGACTCACATCGCATGCCAATTTCACATTTTGAGCTCAACAGCTCACATGGGCTCCGCACTGAGTCCCTTATCAACACCATCGATCTAGTGCGGAAAACACTAACGCACCATCAACCCTTCCACATATTCATGCACTAACATAATTCAATCCTCTTCCACCCAATATTCATCACCTTGCTAGTATTTAGCTCATCTTACTGATTCACTTATCTAGTTTGTTTATACAATACAACCCGCCTACCCACTAGTTCACCTAAGGGTCTATCAACCAAACCATCTCAAACTAGTACGTTTTAGTTCGTCATTTGATTACAAAGGATCAATCCAACTACTCACAACAAACTTCACACTAACTATCCACAATCTCTTTAATAGTTCTAAATAAGGTTTACATAACCAAAAGAACCAAGCATGCAGGAATAGTATAAAGTACAATACTTCAATCGGGGATTCCTGATTATACAGAAATCCAGCAAAAACGTTTAATCCCTCGTTGGAAAGGTATTTTTGAGGGCTATGACTTTCGTGTTTAATCAGAATCCCAGATTTGGTCGTATCATAATTGAAAACGGCTTCTAAGACTGCTACGCTTAGATTACAGTTTCTGCACGTTTACATTATCAGCCATCAATTTCGATCAGGATTTATCGTGGCTTCAGACCTCTCCTGAAGACATGCAACCACTCATTGGAAAGGTATTTCAATGGGCTATGACTTTTATATTTAGTCAAAAGCCTAGATCTGGCCTTTTAATATCTGAAAATGGCCACGAAGATCGATGCGCGCAGAAAGTAGATTTCTGTGCGCATCTTAAGGCGGAACGAGCGACATCGATCTGTCTTCCTCCTATAACCGATTTCTGTGCGCATCTTAAGGCAGAAAGTAGATTTATCGTGGCTACTCTTGAAACTAAAGAATTTCAAGTTGTATCAGAGGGAGGTTGCTCAAAAAGGACTTAATAGTCTGAGTTTATCTCCAAGGGTAGCTAAGAATATCCTTATGGGTTAAGGAGACAACCATAAGGAGTTGGGCTCCATGAAGCTTCCAATTTGTAAGAAGGAGAACTTTGGCATTTGGAAGGAAATGGTCAGATTATTTATGGAGGCATCTGACCCCAGGATTTTTATTATAGTTCAAGAGGGACCTTTCATCCCCATGAAGGTCTCAGCTCTAGATTTAATTGTCCAAACACCTAAGAAATATTCTAAGATGACCAAGGATGAGGTCATACTAGAAACTATGGACAAGAGGGCACAAAACATCATTGTGAGTGTCATTGATGATTCAATTTTCCAAGAACTTTATCCACTGCAAGACTTTCAAGAAAATGTGGGGCACTTTAGTTGTCTATATGGAAGGCACTGAAAAAGTCAGGGATGACAGGAAATTCCTACTTAATCAAGAATATGAAGCCTTCAGGCAGATCAAGAAGAATAACATAGTTGAATGCTATGAAAAATTCTTTAGAGTGGTGAAAGAGTTGAGGACCTATGGAAGGGTCTTCAGCAACTATGAACTGAATGAAAAGATCCTCAGATCTCTAACTTGAGAGTGGGATACCAAGATATGTGCCATCAGAGAGGTGGCCCAGCTTGCTGAAACTCCTCCACAAACTTTGTTTGGAATGATACTCTCCTATGAGATGCAGCTATCTGCCAGAAAGGAGGAGGAGACCACCCGCAGACATCAAGCCAAGGAGAAGATAGTAGTCTTCAAGGCTGATTGCTTTAAGAAGAGAAAGGAGAGGATGCCTCTCCCTAAAGAAAGCCTTCTGATTCAAACAGTTTTGAGTCAAGTTAATCTGATAGCAACATGTCAGATGGTGAGTTTGCTGCCTTCTCTAGGCAGTTCAAGAGGATGATGAAGAGAAGTCTGTGGAAGAACAGATCTTCCTCCTTTTCTCATCACAAGGACCACAACAAGTTGAAGATGAAGTTATCCAAAGGAGATAGGTCTAACATCCCTCAGACAACTAGACCCCTAGAGATAGTTTTCTCATGACTAGGTCATGACAAAACCCTAGGGAGCCCAAGAAGGCCATGTGAACCTAGGAATATGGGTGAGACCACTATGGTCTGCACATAGTAGATTTCTGAACATTAGCTTAAAATAATCATGGGACTTCACCATGACTCCAAGACCCCACCCATACCTCCATAACCCTAGTGAGGAGTCAATGGGTCACTAAGGACCCAGGGAGGGCAGTCAAAGGAGCTAAGTTGACCAAAGTCAACTCTAACCCTAATTGGGTCAAATTGACCTACACAAGGGCCAAATTGCAGTCCCTTAGCCAAGTGGACCGCACACATACCCTCATAGATCTAGTGAGAGGCCAAAGGGTCACCAAGGACCCATTGGGACCAATCAAAAAGGCTAGGTTGACCAAAGTCAACTCTTGACCTAAAATGGTCAAAATGCCCTAGTTAAGGGTCAAGTGACCTCCAAGGGCCAATCCAACCCCACCTTGACCCTAGGGGAGGCCAATGGGTCACCAAGGACCCATTAAGGAAACTTAAAGGACCAAATTGACCTAAGTGGGCCCTAGTCCAAGTTTGGGTCAAACTAGCCCAAATGGGCTAACTCAAGCTCAAGTCCATTTTGATTGGGCTAACCTTGTTTTGATGGGTGAGATGGACTTGTGGGCTGCCATGGGTTAGGTAGGAGCCAAAAATTTAGCTTGGGGTGTAGGAGAGAGAGGAGGCAACCATGGAGGAGAGAGAAAGAGAAGGAAGAAAAGGGAGGAGGACTTTGGGCTCATCCTCCACCTCCCCAACCCCCTCCATTCATTGCTTTAGGACAAGGAAGGCAGCCCCAATTCAACCAGCCAATCCTTGAATGGTTGGAGCAATGCATTCCCCCCTACCTGTTGATGCACGAAAAGCGACGGGGAAGACGAGCACCACCAGCTAACCGTTCGAGCACTGGGGGAAGAAATGGGGAAAAGACTGTCGGCTAGTCGGTTACTGACGGCTAGGAATGGCGGATAAAACCGGGCAGAGAAAGGAGAGAAAGGGCCGCTACCAGCGGCAACACCAGAGTTCGCCCGCCGCGGCCTGAATGCCTCTCCTGCGGCGGGCTTTCCTTTTATAAGAAAATAAGCGGTTACACTTGGCGAAGAAGAAAGAAAGGAGGAGGCCGGCCGGACAATAGATCGCAAAGGACTAGAATCGAGGGCGCAGCTCTTAACTAGCGAGCTCTTGGACTCGAGTCAGCGTGCTTTGGGTGTACTCCCGCCCCCTATTTATAGGCTTGGGGGCCTGCCCAAACGGGCAGGGCTAAAATTACCAGCTGCCCGGGGTACAAGAGAATCGGGCAGCGGCGATGGGAATCGAGAGGAAGAAGAAAAACCAAGAGACAGGCCGCGCGGACTGGCGATCTTCTTCTGCCGAGTTGCAGGACTCGGCCACTGGGCGGGCTGGTCTGGACCTCTTCTGACGAGGACCTGGGACATAGGTCGCGCCCCTTGGGCTAGGATAGGCCGACCCCTAGATGACGGCTGGACTGGAGCTGGAGGCTGTCCGATGCAGAGGCCGCCCGGCTTGTCTGACGATAAGCCGGCTAGCTGATAACGGCGGCTAGAATGCACAAGCCGCCCGGACTTGAAAACTTGGAGAACTAGTCGCGGATTCCGGGTTAACACTACCAACCATAGCCGCCAAGCTTGACCTTGGCCAATAATGGCATGGAGGATTTCAGCCACCTAACCCCCCCCCCCATCTCTCCATCTTAAAAGCTTCCCTAGACTCAAAGGACGATTTCCCACAACTTTCCTTAAGGAGCCAAGCAGTTCTACTGTACAGTTGTAGAAGGCCGACCACCACCAGCCACCACCATGCCAATCCGGCGATCAGCATGGCTACAGCCGCCCCCACAGGTCCTCCTCTACTCCTTAACCCATGGGCAGATCTTAGAAATCATTAGGGCCAAGGTTCGGGCTCAATTGAGCCCGATCCAAGTTTCAAAATTCATGCTTTTTCCGAAAAATTTCACCTCTCGGGTTCGCCGAAACAGTGCTCCCCAGCGACCGTGCCGCCGCCTGGAGATAGCCACAACCACCACAATGGTGTTAGCGGCGGTGGCCGACCGGGAAGGTGGCCGGATCGCCGGCGGCAGTAGCTGGAAGATAGCCCAGGCGGGATGAATCCGGGCCATCGGCCGGAGGTAGAAGACGATGGAAGCCGTTCAAAGGCGCGCCAAGATTCGTGCCGCATGATTAGAAACTATATATTATTAAAATTCTAATTTATTTCATTTCTGTCACAGTTTTTATATTTAATGGTTTTAAATTTTAAAAATACCTAGAGGCATGTTCATGAAAAATGGTAAACATATAAAATGTAGCCCTGGGGGTCTAATTTCATACAAAATTGGTTTGAACCAATTTGGGTGCTTGGTTTGACCAGGGCTCTCCTTTTGGTGGGATCTATACAAATAGCTAGCCAGACATTAAACTAAGTGCCCACACCTCATCAGTAGTCAAAATGAATTGAAATTTTGGAAGGGAGTCACCCTAACCAATATCTAGACCCTGCCCAAAAATGGAAATTTTTGTGGATAATGTTTCTATAGTTTTTGTAATTAATTTAATTTTTCTAGGGTAAATTAATTTATGGGTTAAATGAATTCCAAATCCATCCAAATTTTTGTGGGTGGTACATGAGGTTAATTGTAAGCTATGGTTAAAATTTCATTAATTTTGGAGGTGATTTGAATGGAAATCTTGCAAACCCTAGCCTTGCCTTAAAAAGGGCTTTTTGGTCCAAAAATGTATTTTTTGGCTTAGAATGTCCAATTCACCTCAACAGAGGTTCAAATTTTTGACACGGACTTGGCATGACTTTTGCACCTTTCAATGAAAAATTGGGAGTATTGGAATTGATTTGGCCCAAGATCCTAGGTCAAACCCTAAGGAAGGACTTTTATACCTTGTGAAGGGCATGTGTCCAAGACACCTTGTATGACCATGAAATTTTGTAGGGAGGGTACTAGGGTAAGTAAAACCCTCTGGTGAAAAACTTAAGGGATTTTTGAAAGTTTAGGAACCACAAAACCCTAACCCTAGTTTAGGGCACAAATATAGTAGGGTTGGAATAGGCTTGTTAAACTCTTTAAACCAAGATGAAATGTTGGTAGAATGGTCATAAGGATATTATGAATCTCTGGTAATTTAATTAGAATTTTTGGGACAAGAATTGTAGTACTCCTTTTGTAATACAAGGGGATTCCCTAATTAATAAATTGATCATATTGGTCTCTCTACCCTTGGAAGGTCATGAAAGTTTGGCAGAGAAAGTTTTATGTATTTATTGACATATATAAATTTTATGAGAATTCTTGAATACATATTTGAGGTACTTACTTCACAAGCTTGGTAAATGAGGAAATTGTTCAATAATTTATTTAAGGCTCTTTACTGATATATAAATTATGAAAATTGACTCAAATCATTTATATGCCATTAAAATCATACTTAAATTTTCTCTCAATTTTCGGAAGTAATATAGCCTTACATATCTCTTTAAATAAATTATTAAGGAATAAATTGAAATAAGAAATGGGGGACAAAACCTTACTGAAAAATTTTGATATTTTGGAGGGTAGGTTGAATACTTATTTTGAATATCATATAAAATCAATGGAATGATATCTTGTCTGAAATTGGTACATCATGTTCATTATTGGAATTTTTAGTCACTACAATAATTAAGTAAATTATTAAATAAATAGGAAAATTGTGGATCTCTGGATTTAGGACTTAAAGTTCATAATGGACCTCCAATAATTATTATAAAAGTACTGGATGATTATTTGATGTACTTCCCATTTTACATGGCATTTAACCTTAGTGGTCTGCATATAGTAAATCTGCAGAAAATATGTGGAGTATAAAGTTGGGCACATGTGTCGGGATTAGTGGATGTAGGTTTGGATAATTTAGAATGAGTTCATCACTCGAGTTAGGATAAGCAAGGGTTGGGTTTTGGCTAAATGTTAGATGGTGCTCGGGATCGACGAAAGATCGTCTGACCCGTAGGAGGATTTGTCAAAATACTAGGGTTAGTCC
Organism: Platanthera zijinensis; assembly: GCA_039513925.1. Classification (NCBI taxonomy): domain Eukaryota; kingdom Viridiplantae; phylum Streptophyta; class Magnoliopsida; order Asparagales; family Orchidaceae; genus Platanthera; species Platanthera zijinensis. The sequence continues at coordinate 171,521,833 of CM077088.1, forward strand.
GAGGAGCTTTGGCTCGGTTATTGATTATGATGGAAGGGATAGTCCGGGGAGTTTTGGCTCGATTATTGACGGACGGGATAGTCCGGGGAGCTTTGGCTCGGTTGTTGATTATGACGGACGGGATAGTCCGGGGAGCTTTGGCTCGGTTGTTGACGAACGGGATAGTCCGGGGAGCTTTGGCTCGGTTATTGGTTGGACTCATAACTATTGCATGTGAATAAAAGGTATAAGGTGGTGGGTCTTCGGTATTGGAGGGTCGATGCACCGACGCTAAATACGTCGACTCGGCAAGTGTGGTTAGCACTTCGCCAACAGAAGTCCGGTGCGCCAGCCGGCAAGAGTACGCAGGAGTCCGCTTTGTGCACCAACCGTTGAGGCATACGATAGGTCTGACCAGTAGTGCTTTACTTGTTTAGAGGTGGGCGAGGCCCAACCCACTGCTTTCGTCTGCCACTACGGAGGTATCCTGGGAGGTAACGGCTCTGAAAGGGGGAACTAAAGGTTTGTGTACACAGAGTCGAGTGGGTGAGTTGCACTTGCATGTCCACGTCATTGCATAATTGTATTTCATAGCATAACCATTTCATATAACCTGATACCTAATGTATAAGTGGTATGGGACGCTCTATACATTAGGCCCTGCAAAACGACCCCTTGGCTTATAAGTTCGCGCGAGCGTACTTATAAGTCAAGGTTCTCATTCTGTACTATATATTTAAGTCTGCTAGTAAAACCGACACCCTATCGTATAAATCGGTATGAGACTTTTTATACGATAGGAGTCCTGCAAGAGATCCCTTAGCTTATGTGAAATCACATAAGTTAAGGTTACTTTCTTATTCAAATTTTTTATCATTATTACCATCTTTTATACCTTAGAACTGCTAGTTTTGTTTCCGCTGCCATCTGCTATTTGATATTCTCCACTTTCATGTCCTTCCTTTTCCTTCTCCCCGCTCGGTGCTTAGGAGCCATGGGGGAAGGGGCGGGGGATGATAGGACTTAGTCTTTTAGACTAACGGTTTTCGAACGACATCATTTTAGGGTACCACGGATCCCAGCATGGAGGAGCAGCCCCGGAGGTCGGCACGCTTAGAGATCGGACAGTCTAGTACCGGAGTCCAAACAGTAGGGACTGTGAGTCCCGACCACTAGTAGTTATATTAGTTGGCTTCCGCGATGAGCGACTTGTAGTGAGGACATGATGTACCGGGCATAAGCCCATGATTTCTGTTATATGTTCTATCTGTGGAGACTCCCTTCGTGGAGATTATTTTTCTATTCATGTGTGGCTTATGTGGACTTGCTTATTTATTTGCTACAGTTGTGATCGATTTGGCCGGCAGGATCGGCGTTTTGTAGTGACGACCTTCCCGGGTGCGAAGGTGTCACCGCAAGGCGGCGGTTCTGGGCCTAAGACCCCGGTGTTTTAAAAGAAAAAAAATGGGAGTCTTACAAGTGGTATCAGAGGAAAATATATCGATCGAAAGGTAGCAGTCAACAAACCCCGGGCCACCCCCGCACGAGTTTAGTTTGTGGACAAACTAAGCAGCGGAAGCAGTGGTGGGCCTATATGGGGGATCACATGAAATTGTCCACTTTTAGATATGTGCGATTACTTATAATTGACTTCTATTACGTAGCCCCCAGCATAGCCAACACCACAAGGTGGAGTCCAGCAGACTCCGAATGTTGCACCACCTCCCCCGGTCCCCACTCCATTCCTACACTCGGAGATGGGACAAACCCTAACAGCTATTCTGGAAGCTTTCAGGGCCCAACAGGTTCTAGCCCCGCAGCCAAAACCGGGGGCCAATTGGCTGAGCATCTTCCGAGGACTCTCTCCTCCATCTTACTTAGGGACAAAATCGGCTGTTCGGACAGAGGAATGGCTAGACATTATGTACAAAATGTTGACCGGGATACGGTGCCCCTAGGAGGAGAGGGTTCCATTGGTGGTCTCTTGTTTAGAGTCCCATGCCAAGAGGTGGTGGAAGACGCTGCTGGACACGACGTTTGCCGATAGGGAGGTTGCGGAAATTACCTAGGAAGAGTTCAGGGCCGCGCTGCTGGAGCATTTTGTTCCGCAGTCGGCCAGGGATAAGTTGGAGGAGCGGTTCTTACAGCTGAAGCAGGGCACCCGGACGGTGGTGGAGTACCATCGGGAGTTCGACCATTTGGCTCGATATGTAGATTCTTACCAGCTGGACGAAGCGGGGTACATCAAGAGGTTCTATAAGGGCCCGCGGGAGGATTGAGGGAGGCTTTGTTGTTTGTATCCGACAGGCCCATCTCCCGGATTTTGGAGATGGCAAAGAGGATTGAGGCTGATTGGCACACCACTCGAGGTCAAAAGAGGCCGACGGAGGACCAGGGCCGGGGAGCCCGGAATGATCAGCGGCGGGCCGCATCACAGATGGGAGAGAGGGAAGAAGGACAGAGGGCCAACTTCACCAGGAGGTGAGACGAGAGCCGAGGGAGCTGGTGGTAATGGCTCCTCAGCCTCTTCAGATGAGGGAGGCACCAAGACCCGGGGGTATGACATTTCCCCCACCGGAGTGCTACAACTGCCATCAGATAGGACACATTCGGAGAAACTGCCCCATGAGGGGAGCACCTCTACCAGCACCACAGGCTGCCCCGCATGCCCAATAGTTTGGAGGACGAGGACGTGGTCGAGGACGTGGTTTCCAGGGTGCAGATCGCAGGCAGGAGAGGGAGCAAATTTATGCACTGGATCTGGCTCAACCCCGGAACCCGGAGCAAGTAATCACTGGTACGTCAGAAAATTTTAAGTTATTTTCTCATGAAATTTAAATTTATATAGAAGTGATAATCTAGGAAAGAAAACCATAGATAGATTCTAATACATTTAACTTTCCCCGCCCCCCCCCCAGGAATAGTTTTCATCAGCGGCAAACCTGCTTATACGCTGTTTGTTACGGGTGCTTCACACACATTTGTATCGGAAGCCTTCGTAGAAGGGTTGGAAGGCATGGAATGATTCACGGGTTTGATGATGAGGATACGATTACCCGACGGATCGGAGCTGCTCACCTCGGCCCACTGCAACATGGAGGCGGAAATCGGCGGAAAGATATTTGAAGCTCCAGCGACAATCATGAAGATGCCAGTCTTTGATTTAATCCTAGGAATGACATGGTTGAACTAGAATCATGCTTAGATTGACTACATGTCCAAGAAAGTTACCGTGAGACATGGGAATTCCTACCTCGTCATCAAAGGTACTAGATCTATTCCCCCTCTCATGCTGTCATCTGTACAGGCCGTCAAGGCCCACTTACAAGGGGAAGAAGTATATGAGGTAGTATTTGAAATGACTGAGGCTAGGGGCTCCACCTCGGATATTCCGGTGGTACGAGATTTTTCCGACGTATTTCTAGAGAAACTGCCTGGGCTACCCCCGTACCGGGAGCAGGATTTCCGGATACAGCTAGTGTCGGGGGCTAAGCCGGCAGCTTGAGCCCCTTACCGGATGGCCCCAAAAGAGCAGGAACTGGTGGAAGCCGGATTTTTCTGACCGAGCTCTTCGTCATGGGGAGCCCCGGTCTTGTTCGTTAAAAAGAAGGATAGGACTCTGAGATTGTGCATCGACTACCGAGCACTAAACCGGTTGATAGCCCGAAATACATATCCTCTGCCAAGGATAGATGAGCTATTTGACCAGCTAGAAGGCGCGCATTTCTTTTCCAAATTGGATTTAAGATCGGTTTACTACCAGCTACAGATCCAGGAGGAGGACATTCCAAAGACTTCTTTCAGTAGCAGATATGGCCTATATGAGTTTACCGTGATGCCCTTCAGGCTCACAAATGCTCCATCGGCATTCATGAGCCTCATGAATCAGGTGTTTTAGGCATATTTGGACGTGTTCATCATCGTGTTTATCGATGATATCCTCATTTACTCAAGGACAAGGAGGAGCATACACGGCATCTAATGCTGACCCTGGAGAGACTACGGGAGCACAAGCTTAATGCGAAGATCAGCAAATGCCAGTTTTGGTTGAAGGAGGTCGCTTTACTAGGCCATATCATCAGTGGTGCTGGGTTAGCAGTGGACCCGGCCAAGATTCAAGCAGTTCGGGATTGGCCACAGTTGAAGACGGCCACAGATGTGCGGAGTTTCCTAGGACTCGCCGGTTACTACCGAAAGTTCGTAGAGGGATTCTCTCGTATCGCCCTTCCACTCACATCTTTGACAAGGAAAGAGGTGCCCTTTATCTGGACCCCAAAGTGTGAGGTGGCTTTTTAAGAGCTAAAGGGACGACTCACTTCAGCTCCTATACTTGCCCTTCCTTCAGGGAAAGAAGGATTCCAGGTCTACACCGACGCTTTCTACCAGGGCATGGGTGCAGTGCTGATGCAGAATGGCCATGTGATAGCTTATGCTTCTCGGCAGCTGAAGAAGCAGGAGCAGAACTACCCAGTCCATGACTTAGAAATGGGAGCTATCATTTTTGCACTGAAAGTCTGGCGGCACTATCTGTACGTGTCCACTGCGACATATACTCTGACAATAAAAATTTGAGGTATGTGGACACGCAAAACGAGCTGAACATCAAACAGAGACGATGGGTGGAGTTTTTAGCAGACTACCAGTACGAGATGCACTATCACCCGGGAAAGGCGAATGTGGTAGAAAATGCACTGAGCCGAAAGACCGCAAACCCCGGAGTAGGAACACAGTTGATGGCCTTGGAGTTGGTTCAGATGTTAGATAAGTTGCAAATATCCCTTGTGTCCGAGGATCACCCTGAGTTGTATCGGGAGTATCTATCGTCATTAATTACCACAGATGACATTCAAGAACGGGTCAAGGATGGACAGAGGCAGGATACCCAGCTAGAGCCGATATTCCGGGCCTTAGAAGCAAGCACGGCGGGAGACTACTCACTGAGGGATGACTTAGTGTTCTTCAGAGGACGGGTTTACATACCGGAGGGAGGCCAGGTCTGGGAGGACATCATGATGGAGGCTCATTGCAGTCGATATTCGGTACACCCGGGGATTACGAAGATGACTGCAGATCTGAAGAAGACTATGTTCTGGCCCGGCATGAAGAAGGATATCACCTACTTCGTGACCCATTGCGAGGCATGCCAGTTGGTGAAATCGGAGTGCAGAAACCCCGCAGGATTATTGCAGCCACTCCTAGTACCAGAGTGGAAGTTCGATGATATCGCCATGGACTTTATACATGGACTCCCTCGATCAAGGACAGGGAATGATTCAATCTGGGTGATCGTCGACCGGCTGACAAAGATAGCCAGGTTTATTTCAATCAGGAAGGATGACTCGGTGGGTGTGTTAGTCCGAAAGTTTGTGGAGCAGTTCGTCCGTTATCACGGTGTGCCCAAGTCGATTATATCGGATCGGGATGGACGATTTACGTCCAGGGAGTGGAGGTCAGTGCAAACTTACTTGGGCACTCGACTAACATTCAGTACGACTTTCCATCCCCAGACGGATGGACAGACGGAACACACCGACCGGACTCTGGAGGATTTTCTATGACTCTGCATATTGGATCGCGGTGAACCTTGGGAGAAGTTGTTGCTACTGATCGGGTTCTCGTATAATAACAAATACCAGTCCAGTATAAGGATGGCTCCTTATGAGGCATTGTACGGACGGAGGTGCAGGACTCCGTTATCATGGATACAGGACGAGGACCCTAAGGTGTTGGATTCGGAGTTTGTCGAGGACACCGAGGCTCAGGTGAGATTGATACGAGACAGGATGCAAGAAGCACAGAGCCGACAGGCTAAGTATTACAACGCTCGGCACCGTCAGGTGGAATTCCAGGTGGGAGACCAGGTGCTCTTGAAGATCCGACAAATGCATGGAGTTACTCGGGTACGCAGACAGAGGAAGAAGCTCAGCCCAAGATATATGGGGCCTTATAGGATCCAGGAGCGAATCGGTCCCTTGGCATACAGGCTGGAGCTGCCACCAGAGCTGGCAAGTCTGCACGACGTATTCCATATATCCTCTCTTAGAAGAGCTCTACTACGCCCATAGCAGCAAGTTACAACCACGGATGGGCCGATAACATCTGATCGGTCAGTTCAACTAGAACCGGTCCGGATTGACGACAAGGGAGTACGAGTCTTACGCCACAAGAAGGTTCCATTAGTCAAGGTCCTGTGGGGGATTCACGGAAGAGAGGAGCACACATGGGAGCCCCAAGACTTGATGCGACAAAGATACCTGAAACTCTTTGGTCAGGTATTACTCACAACCTCTCGGGATGTTACAATTTACTTTCCATATTCGAAACCCGTAGGCCTAACTAGAATTTTGAGAACGAAATTTTTTGTTTATATATTGGGATTTGTAACATCCCTCAGACAACTAGACCCCTAGAGATAGTTTTGTCATGACTAGGTCATGACAAAACCCTCGGGAGCCCAAGAAGGCCAAGTGAACCTAGGAATATGGGTGAGACCACTATGGTCTGCACATAGTAGATTTCTGAACATTAGCTTAAAATAATCATGGGACTTCACCATGACTCCAAGTCCCCACCCATACCTCCATAACCCTAGTGAGGAGTCAATGGGTCACTAAGGACCCAGGGAGGGCAGTCAAAGGAGCTAAGTTGACCAAAGTCAACTCTAACCCCTAATTGGGTCAAATTGACCTACACAAGGGCCAAATTGCAGTCCCTTAGCCAAGTGGACCCAAACATACCCTCATAGACCTAGTGAGAGGCCAAAGGGTCACCAAGGACCCATTGGGACCAATCAAAATGGCTAGGTTGACCAAAGTCAACTCTGGACCTAAAATGGTAAAAATGCCCTAGTTAAGGGTCAAGTGACCTCCAAGGGCCAATCCAACCCCACCTTGACCCTAGGGGAGGCCAATGGGTCACTAAGGACCCATTAAGGAAACTTCAAGAACCAAATTGACCTAAGTGGGCCCTGGTCCAAGTTTGGGTCAAACGAGCCCAAATGGGCTAACTCATGCTCAAGTCCATTTTGATTGGGCTAACCTTGTTTTGATGTGTGAGATGGATTTGTGGGCTGCCATGTGTTAGGTAGGAGCCAAAAATTCAGCTTGGGGTGTAGGAGAGAGAGGAGGCAACCATGGAGGAGAGAGAAAGAGAAGGAAGAAAAGGGAGGAGGACTTTGGGTTCATCCTCCCCCTCCCCAACCCCCCCCCTTCATTGCTTTAGGACAAGGAAGGCAGCCCCATTTCAACCAGCCAATCCTTGAGTTGTTGTAGCCATGCATTCCCCCCTACCAACCATAGCCCCCAAGCTTGACCTTGGCCAATAATGGCATGGAGGATTTCAGCCACCTAACCACCCCCCCCCCCCATCTCTCCATCTTAAAAGCTTCCCTAGACTCCAAGGAGGATTTCCCACCACTTTCCTTAAGGAGCCAAGCAGTTCTACTGTACTGTTGTAGAAGGCTGACCACCACCAGCCACCACCGTGCCAATCCGGCGATCAGCACGGCTACAGCCGCCCCCACAGGTCCTCCTCTACTCCTTAACCCATGGGAAGATCTTAGAAATCATTAAGGCCAAGGTTCGGGCTCAATTGAGCCCGATCCAAGTTTCAAAATTCATGGTTTTTCCAAAAAATTTCACCTCTCAGGTTCGCCGGAAGAGTGCTCCCCGGCAACCGTGCCGCCGCCTGGAGATAGCCACAACCACCACAAAGGTGTTGGCGGCGGTGGCCGGCCGGGGAGGTGGCCGGATCGCCGGCGGCGGCAGCTGGAAGATAGCCCAGGCGGGATGAATCCGGGCCGTCGGCTGGAGGTAGAAGACGATGGGATGCCGTCCAAAGGCGCGTAAAGATTCGTGCCGCATGATTAGAAACTATAGATTATTAAAATTCTGATTTATTTCATTTCTGTCACAGTTTTTGTATTTAATGGTTTTAAATTTTAAAAATACCTAGAGGCATGTTCATGAAAAATGGTAAACATATAAAATGTAGCCCTGTGGGTCTACCTTCATACAAAATTGGTTTGAACCAATTTGGGTGCCTGGTTTGACCAGGGAACTCCTTTTGGTGGGATCTATACAAATAGCTAGCCAGACATTAAACTAAGTGCCAAAACCTCATATGTAGTCCAAATGAATTGAAATTTTGGCAGGGAGTCACCCTAACCAATATATAGACCCTGCCAAAAAATGGGAATTTTTGGGGATAATGTTTCTATAGTTTTTGTAATTAATTAAATTTATCTAGGGTAAATTAATTTATGGGTTAAATGAATTCCAAATCCATCCAAATTTTGGTGGGTGGTACATGAGGTTAATAGTAAGATCTAGTTAAAATTTCATTAATTTTGGAGGTGATTTGAATGGAAATCTTGCAAACCCTAGCCTTGCCTTAAAAGGGCTTTTTGGTCCAAAAATGTATTTTTTGGCTTAGAATCTCCAATTCACCTCAACAGAGGTTCAAATTTCTGCCACTTACTTGGCATGACTTTTGCACCTTCCAAAGAAAAATTGGGAGTATTGGAATTGATTTGGCCTAAGATCCTAGGTCAAACCCTAAGGAAGGACTTTTGTACCTTGTGAAGGGCATGTGTCCAAGACACCTTGTATTATCATGAAATTTTGTAGGGAGGGTACGCGGGTAAGTAAAACCCTCTAGTGAAAATCTTAAGGGATTTTTGAAAGTTTAGGACCCACAAAACCCTAACCCTATTTTAGGGCACAAATATAGTAGGGTTGGAATAGGCTAGTTAAACTCTTTAAACCAAGATGAAATGTTGGTAGAATGATCATAAGGATATTATGAACCTCTGATAATTTAATTAGAATTTTTGGGACAAGAATTATAGTACTCCTTTTGTAACACAAGGGGATGCCTTAATTAATAAATTGATCATATTGGTCTCTCTACCCCTTGGGAGGTCATGAAAGTTTTAAAAAGAAAGTTTTAAGTATTTATAAACATATATAAATTTTATGAGAATTCTTGAATACATATTTGAGGTACTTACTTCACAAGCTTGGTAAATGAGGAAATTGTTCAATAATTTATTTAAGGCTCTTTACTGATATATAAATTATGAAAATTGACTCAAATCATTTATATGACATTAAAATCATACTTGAATTTTCTCTGAATTTTTGGAAGTAATATAGCCGTACATATCTCTTTAAACGAATTATTAAGGAATAAATTGAAATAAGAAATGGGGGACAAAACCTTACTGAAAAATTTGGATATTTTGGAGGGTAAGTTGAATACTTATTTTGAATATCATATAAAATCAGTGGAATGATATCCTGTCTGAAATTGGTACATCATGTTCATTATTAGAATATTTAGTCACTACAATAATTAAGTAAATTATTAAATAAATAGGAAAATTGTGGATCTCTGGATTTAGGACTTAAAGTTCATAATGGACCTCCAATAATTATTATAGGAGTACTGGATGATTATTTGATGTACTTCTCATTTTACATGGCATTTAACCTTAGTGGTCTGCATATAATAAATCTACAGAAAATATGTGGAGTATAAAGTTGGGCACATGTGTCGGGATTAGTGGATGTAGGTTTGGATAATTTAGAATGAGTTCATCACTCGAGTTAGGATAAACAAGGGTTGGGTTTTGGCTAAATGTTAGATGGTGCTCGGGATCGACGAAAGATCGTCTGACCCGTAGGAGGATTTGTCAAAATACTAGGGTTAGTCCGGGAAGCTTTGGCTCGGTTGTTGATTATGATGGACGGGATAGTCCGGGGAGTTTTGGCTCGATTATTGACGGACGGGATAGTCCGGGGAGCTTTGTCTCGGTTGTTGATTATGACAGACGGGATAGTCTGGGGAGCTGTGGCTCGGTTGTTGACATACGGGATAGTCCAGGGAGCTTTGGCTCGTTTGTTGGTTGGACTCATAACTATTGCATATGCATAAAAGGTATAAGGTGGTGGGTCTTCGGTATTGGAGGGTCGATGCACGGACGCCAATACGTCGACTCGGCAAGTGTGGTTAGCACTTTGCCAACAGAAGTCCGGTGCGCCAGCCGGCAAGAGTACGCAGGAGTCCGCTTTGTGCACCATGCGTTGAGGCGTACGATAGGTCTGACCGGTAGTGCTTTACTGGTTTAGAGTTGGGCGAGGCCCAACCCACCGCTTCCGTCTGCCACTACGGAGGAATCCTGGGAGGTAACGGCTCCGAAAGGGGGAACTAAAGGTTTGTGTACATAGAGTCGAGTGGGTGAGTTGCACTTGCATGTCCACGTCATGGCATAATTGTATTTTATAGCATAACCATTGCATATAACCTGACAAATAATGTATAAGTGGTATGGGATGCTTTATACGTTAGGCCCTGCAAAACGACCCCTTTGCTTATAAGTTCGCGCGAGCGTGCTTATAAGTCAAGGTTCTCATTCTGTACTATATATTTAAGCCTGCTAGTAAAACCGACACCCTATCATATAAATCAGTATGTGAAATCACATAAGTTAAGGTTACTTTCTTATTCAAATTTTTTATCATTATTATCATCTTTTATACCTTAGAACTGCTAGTTTTGTTTCCACTGCCATCTGTTATTTGATATTCTCCACTTTCATGTCCTTCCCTTTCCTTCTCCCCGCTCGGTGCTTAGGAGCCATGGGGGAAGGGGCGGGGGATGATAGGACTTAGTCTTTTAAACTAACGGTTTTCGAACCACATCATTTTAGGGGACCACGGAGCCAAGCATGGAGGAGTAGCCCCGGAGGTCGGCACGCTTGGAGATCGCACAGTCTAGTACCAGAGTCTAGACAGCAGGGACTGTGAGTCCCGACCACTAGTAGTTATATTAGTTGGCTTCCGCGATGAGCGACTTGTAGTGAGGACATGATGTACCGGGCATAAGCCCATTATTTCTGTTATATGTTCTATCTGTGGACACTCCCTTCGTGGAGATTATTTTTCTATTCATGTGTGGCTTATGTGGACTTGCTTATTTATTTGCTACAGTTGTGATCGATTTGGCCGGCAGGATCGGCGTTTTGTAGTGACGACCTTCCCGGGTGCGAAGGTGTCACTGCAAGGCGGCGGTACTGGGCCTAAGACCCTGGTGTTTTAAAAGAAAAAAAATGGGGGTCTTACAATAGATATGACACTAAACCCAGTAAATAGTTTTCCTCTAATGTTGTTTTTTTACTTCTATAGCAAGACTGGGCATGTCATTATTGATTGTAAATCCAAGAGAAAAGAACAGAAGAAATCTTAGGAGAAGAAGCACCACCATCAGAAAGGCAAGAAAGAATGGTCCCTCATTGCTAAAAGGAGAAAAGCTGGAGTCAAAGTGACTCAACTTCTTCAGATTCTTACGAAGAGGAAGCCTATATTGGGATGTTTGCTGGTGTTACTGATGAAGAGGAACAGGATTATCCTATTGAAAGGATAGGAATCAGGGCCCCTCTATCACACTCAGACAGTGAAACTGAGGAGGATAAAGAAAATGACATCAGTTATGGTCTCATGTCCATGACATATGAAGAATCCAGTAAGGATCAGCTTAGCCCAGATAAGGTATATTCACTGTCCAGCTCCTCTTCTAGTTCAGATTATGAGACTATTCCCATTTCTGATGCATCTTCATCTCTGTGATGACAACGGGTCAGAATTTTAGGAAGATGTCAATCAATTGATTGACCAGTATGGTTCCCTTCTAGATGCTTTGAAGAGAAGTAATAGGTTGGAAAAGAAACAAACTTAGGAGATTATCTCCCTACAGCTAGCTTCTTCCCTGCAGTCTGACTCAGTCTTTTTTGCTGGATCAGAAGATGAGGGAAGTTAGCTAACTGAAGGCCATCACAATCATACAGATTGGTACCATCATCCACAAGAACGCAATCATTATGGATCTTGAAGGTAAGCTCAAAAGGGATAAAAGGATTGTGGCTAAATTTTCATATCCCAATTCAGTGTTGCCCCTAATAGACTTCTTCATCTCTCAAAAGGATAAGAGGGGTTTGGGATTCAAGGAGAAACCTAGAGTTGGCCATTCTAAAGGGAAAGGCAAAACCCTAATTCTGTCTCCCATCTCTTTAGAGAAAGTAGTGTTACCAACAAATAGGTATGATCAAGAAAGTATCTATGGTCATTGGTTGAATGGAAGATCCGCGAGTGTGTATAAAATTGTTCACAACTTTGGTTGAAGGTATGGCAAGGAGATGAGTGCTTTTAAGGAACCACATGAGGAGATTTAGATGGCCCATCATGGACTATTTGTCTTTGATACCCCATCCCCCTCAATCAAAAATAAGGTAGTGGCATGTGATCAAGCTCTTCCGGCAAACTCTCCGACCAAAGGAAAGTCGGTCAAAAAGCCAGACTTGGAAATCTGTGATGCCATAAAAAACTTATCCACTGCAAAGAAAACTGCTGCTAATGGTATTCAGAGTGAGAAAAGTGCATATACTGACATACTTACTTTCTATAAAATCCTTGCTGAGAGAAACTTGAAGAGGGTTGTTGCTCTACCATCTAAACAGATTGTCATTAGCATGTACACAAGTGTAGTTCAGAAGAGGAGATACAATATCCATGAGTGTTGGTGTTGTGGTAAAGTAGGTCACTTTGTCATAGATTGCTGGCACAATCCAAATGTGCGTAGGGCAAGAGTTGGTATTCCTATCAGAAAAGCTGCAGGTAGACATGTTCAATTTTAGACTAACATGCACCAAGGACCCAAACCCTCTTGGAGTCCTAAGGTTACCTAAATTATGTTTTGCAAGATAGTCCAAGTACCTATACTCTTATATGGTTCTTGAACAGTAATTATTCTAAGCACATGACTAGAATAAGATGTCACTTGAAGGACTATACTCCTGTGAAGAATGGAACTAAAGTTATCTTTGGAGGTTCAGACAAATGAGTCAATAAGGGATATGGTATGATTACTAATTGCATAGTCTCAATATCAAAAGTAGCTTATGTGGAAGGGTTGCAACACAACCTGATTAGCATAAGCTAACCGTGTGATCTTGGCTATGTCATTGTATTCCACAAGGATGAGTGTCCAATTAAGAGGTCAAGTGACCAAGAGGTCATATTGATAGGCACTAGGAGTGGAAATGTTTATTGTTTAAACTTTCTGTGTCTAAGTAAAGACTCTCCTATATATCAAATTACTAATAAGAAAGTCTCATACTGTGTAAAATGGCACAAGAGACTTGCTCACCAAAACTATAAGACCATTAGTAAGTTATTCTGTGAAGAGCTAGTCAGAAATGGTCCCAAAATGAAATGCACCAAGGAGGGCATTTTCTTAGCATGCTAAAAGGGCAAGCAAACCAAAGCTTCTTTGAAAAGCAGTAGGTCCAAAAACTCTGTGAGGTATTTATACCTCTTATATATGGACTTGTTTGGTCTTATGCCTATTCATAATCTAGGTAGGAAAGCCTACATACTTGTAATAGTTGATGACTTATCAGGGTTTGCTTGGGCATTCTTTTTGAAGAAAAAGTTTGAAATCCTTGACACCTTCAGGACCTTTATCAAGCAACTTCAGAATGAATTAGATAGTTTTGTTGTCAAAATCAGAAGTGACCACGACATTGAATTTCAGTCTGATGGCAAGACAAAATTATGTGAAGCACAAGGAATTCTCCAAGAATTTTTTCTCCAAGAAAACCACAGTAAAATAGGATAGCTGAGAGGAAAAATAGAACTCATAGAAACTAGAATGACACTTCTAAGTGAAACATCTCTCCCTGAATACTTTTGGGCTGAGGTAGTTAATACTGCATGTCATGTCCTGAATAGGGCTTCTGTCAACAAATATCACAAGATGACTCCCTATGAGATCTTGAAAGGTAGAAAACCAAACATTTCCTATTTCAGGATCTTTGGTAACAAATGTTATGTCCTCAATAATGGGAAGTCATATCTGACTAAGTTTACTACCAAATCCTATGAAGGAATATTTATTGGGTACAACAACCAAAGAAAAGCATATAAAGTCTATGACCTTAAAAATCAAGTTGTAGAAGAGTCTGTAAATATAGTTTTTGATAAATCTTCTATGATTAATAGTGAGCTGCCTAGATCCTCATCAAAACCTACAGGTATAGAACAGGTGATGGACAAACTAATCGTCAAGGATGCTCCTCCTGCTTCCCATGATGAAGATGAGGGAGTATGCATTTTAAAAGTAGGATAAATCACACATGATGTGGATGAAGATCAACAAGATCTAATAATTGAAGTCAATGATGCTGAAGAGAGATTTCCTCTAGCTGTTAGACATCTAAAGGATCTTCCCAGACACTAGATAATTGGAGATGCCAGCCTAGGGGTTACAATAAGGAATAAAAGCATAAACATTGCTTGTACTCCAGCTTTTTATATCAGGTTAAGCCCAAGAGATTTGAATATGCCAACATAGACCAATATTGGATTGTGGCAATACAAGAGAAACTGAACCAGTTCAATAGATGTAAGGTCTAAAAGCTGGTTCCCAGACCACAAGGACATAATATCATTGGAACCAAGTGGATCTACAGGAACAAATTGGATGAAAATTATGTTATAATTAAGAATAAAGCTAGACTAGTGGCCAAGGGTTATAAACAAGAGGGTATTGATTTTGATCAAACCTATGTCATAGTAGCTAGACTATAAGCCATCAGACTATTCCTTGCATATGTTGCTCACAAGGGATTCAAAGTTTATCAGATGGATGTGAAGTCAGCCTTTCTAAATGGTGACTTAAGAGAAGAAGTCTATATTGAGCATTCATCAGGTTTTGTTAATCCTAACTCTCCTGATTATGTATATAGATATAGGAAAGCATTGTATGGATTTAAACAAGATCCTAGGGCATGGTATGAAACCATGTCTAGGTTTCTCACTGAGAAATAATTCTCAAGGTGAAAGATAGACAAGACTCTATTCCTAAGGGAATCAAAGGGCAAGATCATCCTAATCCAGATTTATGTAGATGACTTAATCTTTGGGTCTACTGATAATAACCTCTGCAAGAAGTTTGCCAAACATATGCAGGGGAAGTTTAGCATGAGCAGTATGGGTGAGCTCAAGTACTTCTTGGGCCTCCAAGTAAGACAGTCTGAGGATGGGTTGTCCATTTCACAATCTAAGTTCAATAGGGAGTTAATTAGAAAATTTGGAATGGATAGTGCCTCCATTATGAAAACTCCCATGGGGTCAAGTATGTCAATATATAAGGATAAGATATGGAAACTTGTTGATGAAATAATGTATAAAGGAATAGATGGCTCCCTCCTCTATCTTACTACTAGTAGGCCAGACATCATGTATGCTACATGTGTCTGGGCTACATACCAGGCTAGCCCTAAAGAGTCTCACTATTCTACAGCTAAAAAATTCTAAGATATCAAAGGGCACACCAAATCTTTTCCTATTGTACCCTAGGAATAGTGGTATTGAGCTAACTGGGTATTCAGATGCAGATTTTGAAGGTTGTAAAGAAGAAAGGAAAAGCACATCTGGCTCCTGTCAATTCTTGGGTGGAAGACTTGTATCTTGGAGTAGCAAGAAGCAAACTAGTGTTGCAATATTAATAGTAGAGTCAGAATATATATCAGCAGGAAGTTATTATGTTCAATTGTTGTGGATCCAAAACCAGCTCTAGGATTACAACCTAAAGCTACGTAACACTCCATTATATTGTGATTCAACAAGTGCAATCTCGATTTCTAGGAATCCTATCTCTCACAGACTGACTAAGCATATAGAGATTGTATATCACTTCATTAGAGAGCTTGTGGAAAGTGAAGAAATCAGTCTTGAATTTTTCCCTAAATATAAGCAAGTGGCTGAAATCTTCACTAAGCCACTAGATGAAGCAAAATTCGACACCTTCAAATTTTAATTGGGTATGTTGAATTTAGCCCAGACTCAGTAGCTCTCAATATAGTGTTTGCTTGTTACAGGTAGTGTTAATCTCTGTAGGATAAAAAAAGGTGAAATAGACAAAGTGTCTTGGCATTGAGTGCGCTGAAACAAGACCAGGCGTCAAGTGCGTTGAATCTAAGTGCTCAAGCGTCGAGTGCATTTAATGAACTGCAATCATCGAGAGAATTGAGAGAATCGAGTTCACTCAATGCAAGCTCCTAGTGACTCTAATTTGGTAGCTAAGTATCAGAATCAATCCCTGACATTGATCATTTCTTGATCATAAACGGGTACGTGTATAACACCTCTACCCGTCAAGAAGAATATAATAGAGGGTCCGGCCGGGGCCCCACACCATATTCCACAAACAGGCGGAGACGCTACTAAATAATATCATAACCAACGCATCCTAACACAGAGTATTCTAGCGGAAGTTTCACGGTTGAATTATTGAACTCAAGATAAACAACATTGTCCACTAACATAGGAATGTATATATATACATCAAAAGAGTCTGGCCTTAAGGCCTTACAACAGTTTCTCTTAACAAGAGTGTGGTTTCCATACATCGGCACGCAGGCCGGCCACACATGAACAAAAGAAACAAAACAATGCCTTCGAGGGCAGCAACGCAGCTTTGGGCTTCAGCCCGCTAAGTCCCGCTCGGACCAGCTCCTCCAGCACCTGTAAGAACCAATCCACCAAACGGTGGCAAAACAGTGCAACGGTCAGCATTCAGCTGACCAATTATAACGACCCTGCCCCTGGCACGGGGCAGCGGAATTCCATCCCTACATAGCATTCATCCAACATGATATATAGCCATTCAAGCAAGACGTGCACGCCCGCACCGTCACACATATCACAAACGTCGGCTCGACGGCCTGACGCTCCGTGCACTCAGGGCACATTCACACCGTTCAGAGGTCCCAGACATAACAGCGCACTATGAGCATTCTAGTCTGATCGGCTCACCGGCCGTCGACTCTCGCTATGTGATCCTAACAGGGCCTTAAGCACCCAAGGTTAGACAACCATAACGCGGGTACAGATCCACCTTTCCCGTTGCTCACATCGTCAGACTCACGCCTGGACTGACGCGGGTACAGTTTCACCTTGCCCGTTCCACCATTTCCTAGTTGCAGCCTCACGGCTCAACTTTCCACCAGTAGCACTCACGGCCACAAGAGAGTCCAACTCTCATAATTTCCTGGACTTCCTCCAGTACTTTTATCCATCATGCATACAAGCAATCATCACGGAGCCTTCTCCGATATGCAACCAAGCATCACCAATCCAGACCATGTCCAGATGGGCTTCACACAGCATGCCTTGATCCGTACTCCAATTCCGGACTCTAACAAGGGGGACTTCACATATCTACCCCAAGGGACGCCACAACCCACCGCACACTCGCGGGGAAGGGTTTTCCCTATGCAATGCAGGAATTAAGGACTTCACATGCCCAAGCAGGAAATCGTTACCCTAGGAGTTCGCT
Source organism: Platanthera zijinensis (assembly GCA_039513925.1). Taxonomy (NCBI): domain Eukaryota; kingdom Viridiplantae; phylum Streptophyta; class Magnoliopsida; order Asparagales; family Orchidaceae; genus Platanthera; species Platanthera zijinensis. The sequence goes on from CM077088.1 coordinate 171,539,209, forward strand.
TCGGAGCCATGGAGAGAAATTTGAGACGGATGAAAGCCTTCGCAGCAGCGTTGCCTTCGCAAATCCGAACTCGGCTCGCGATTTGGACCACCGTAGCACCACCGGCAGCCGGACTCCACTTCTTCTTCCTCCTTGCTCTCACCTCTCTCTTAAACTTTAGAAAGAGAGTATGATTTTAGAAATGAGCCCTCTTTTCCTCCTTTCCCGCCTTATCAGCCCAGGAATGAACTCCAGCCACAGGATTCTACTTAAAGAAAATGAAGGGCCAAGATCCATCTGAAAATTCCTTCTTTTTTGGCCGACACGGCCTGTGACACGCCCGTGTCACAGGCCGTGTACCCTTAAGCGGCACACGCGGCAGTCGCACCCGACTGAAATATTCAAGAACACGGGCATCGACACGCCCGTGTCGAACCTGACACGCCCTGTCAGTCATGAGACACGCCCGTGTCTCCTGTTACTCTCGGTACTCACCGATCTCCAAAACCAGTACACGGGTTGGAACACGGCAACTGACACGCCCGTGTCCAGCCTCACACGCCCGTGTTCCCGGCCGTGTTCAAGGCCGTGTCCTGCTCTGACTTGAATAGGCCAATTTCGAAAATTAATTCGAACATGCCTTGGGACACGCCCGTGTCGAAGGCCGTGTCCCAGGCTCGACGATCGTCGACTCTCAAACGTCGACTAGCCTGAACACGCCCTGGGACATGCCCGTGTCCCAGGCCGTGTACACCCGACACGCCCTGGGACACGCCCGTGTCCCAGGCCGTGTCTAACAGCCTCCAACCCAAATTGTGTACAAACATATTTTGAGACTTTTGGAGTGTTACAATCCTCCCCCCTTAATAAAATTTCGTCCCGAAATTTGAAAACAATAGGGAGAAAATACCAAAACATTTATATGTTTCTATTACATATACAACGAGTGAACAAGCTACGAAAATAACTCGGGAAACTCGGCTCGCATGGTCTGCTCGCGCTCCCATGTTAGCTCTTCTCGGCCACAATTGTCCCACCAGACTTTGACCATCCCGATCACCTTGTTCCGCAACTGTTTCTCGGCTCGATCCTCTATCCGTATAGGCTTCACCTTTGTCGTTAGCCCATACTCAACCGGCACTCGATCACCTTCAACTATATGAGCTGGATCTTTGACTGCTTTGCGTAACACCGAGATGTGAAACACGTCATGCAATCCACTCAATTCCGATGAAAGAGCTAATCGATAGGCAGCTTCCCAACTCGCTCCACCACTTCAAACGGACCAAGGTAGCGCGGACTTAGCTTTTTCAACCGCCGATCCGAGATACGCCTTTGAAGGGCTTAATCTTTAAATAGACCCAGTCACCCACCGCGAACTCCACGTTCCGGTGCTTAGCATTGTAATACTTGGCCTGCCGATCTTGGGCTATTAGGAGCCTCTCTCCGAATAG